>PVHX01006108.1:0-104409 GCA_004024805.1 Geosciurus inauris | reverse complement strand
GCTCAATGTGAACTTTGGGGATACAATTCAACCACAGCAGGGTTTCTTGGAGACTTGGAAGCTGTACACTCTTTACTTCTGCAGTGGAACTGGTCCCATCTCCCCCAGGATCAGGCTTCTGTGGGCAACAGAACCTTTTCAGATGACCCACAGTGTCTGTTAGACAGAGGTAAGGAGAGTGGAGCAACAGGGAGCTGGCTGGTTTGTCTTGGGATTTGCTATCAATTCTATGTTGTGAAGCCACAACAAGCTTGTGGCCTTGAAAAGGGGAAGGTGTGCTGGAGTCTATGTGGGCAGACACTTGCCGGCACCTGCGCAGGAACCAGTTGGCGGGTGAAGGAGGGAGAACAGACAAGTCACATTTTACCCACTTCACTGCTTGGCTTCTGCCACTCTCTCCCTCTTCGTCACCTACTACTTTGAGTACTTGCATGGCTTCTGGTGGTGCTTTTCTTTTCTATGACTTGTCATGACTCAAATTACCTGTGTCATTAGCCATGTTTTGGAAGTTTGGGGTAGTTTGGAAGCAACTCTTCCTGAAAGCTGGAAAAAGAAATGTTGCCCCAAATGATGGTGAGATGACAGTCAGCTCTGACCAACTGTCCCTCACCAGCAGTTGTGGACCCTGGCTTCCCTTTCTTAGGATTTGGAAGTGTTCCTATGAGTCAACAATGGTTGCCTTTCTTGGCCAGCAGCTTCTCTGCAACCACACTGATATCTTGGTTTGAGCAAGGGCTTACATAGCGAAGGGTGAGTGAGGACAAAGCTTACTCTTGTGTCTGGGCCTTTTTCCAGTTTCCCTCCATCCCGAGGGTTAGTCAGGGTCTTCCTGATACCTTTCCCCTGATTCCCTGAGATGGAGTAGCAAGTTTGTAATCTCTTTCATGTTGGGAATCTGGTTCCTCATGTGCTTCTGATTTCTTATTCTGATTTGGAGAAAGGGCACATTGTTGATAAAGTGGATAAGAGTCTGGGTGGTCCTGGTTTTTCTGTACTGTTTCTGCGGTATCTCTCAACCTCTATGAGGCAGTGGGAAGAGTTCTGCTTGAAAAAGACTTGGTGAAGGAACTTGAAGGTGGTGCACTGCTTGAGTGGGACTCTGTTGTCTTTAGGTGGCCTTCTCCCACCAGTGTGCCCTTCCCTCTGATGACCACCATACCTGGGGTCTCTGACCTGAGTGGCTCAGGCTGTCATTAGAGAGCAGTGGGCTCTATTTTTTTTTTTTTTTAAGTCAAATGGAGATCAGTTTTTCTCTTCTTTTTACCTCACTGAACAGAAGCAAATGGAGTGACAAAATAAGAATGTGTAACTAAAACATAGAAAAGAAAGGTGATGTATTTTATAAATCAGTAAAATAGTATGATTTCATATTATTCTTTAAGCCCTGACTATCCTATGAAATTATTTAAAGGTAGGGAAAAATTTGGTAATTTGATGTAGGAAATATGTGTGCACATGTGTATATAAATGAATGTGCACAGGTGTGCTTAACCAGTCGAGTCTGGAAGTCTACTTTTCAGGTTGACAGTAAGATAATGGTCCAACCAACGCTTGTTTTCTGGGGCTGTTAGCATAAAAATCTGCGGACCAGTGGTTGACTGGGTGAGTCTTAGGTGTGCTGAGGACAAGCTTGGCATTGTGTTTATTTTTTCCTTGTTCCCTGTGATTCTCTTCTAGGATGTGCCTTTCAGACTGTAGCTGGCCTGGGATGCTTTAGATGTCTTGGTTCCTATGTGCTGGTCTGAGCAAAGAGCCATTGCCATTACTCCATTTCTATTTTTTTCCTGCTTGAGAGAGGTGTTTCCCTTTAAATGATCAATTTTCATGAAAAATTTGAAAAAGAAGAAATTACTGGAAAGAAGTGGCAGGTGGCCCATGATGGTTATTACCTTCCTTTAGTGTGACCCAGGACCTTGAATCAGTAGGCTTTAAGTAGTTGGGCTTCATCTGCCTTCCTGGGTGCTGTATTAGCCTCAGGCAGTGACATTCCTATCATCTGTTTCCATTTAAGACCATTAATAATTATTAGCACTCAGGCTTGTCTTCTTTGGAACCTTGGGTGGGGAAAGAGATTGCAGCAGGTAGCCCTGTGACCTGGTTGACGGGGTTTCAGCTTCAGGAAGCATTCAATTTGTTCAGAGTGTGAAGAGACTTGGACAGTGATGCTCTGTGTAGAATGCCAGTCCTTGTGACAGTAGTTGGCTCTTAAGAAACAAATCCTATGTTTCTTTCAGATGTTTTTTTCTTTATTTGTAAGGAAATCTTGAAAGAGACCAGGGAGAAGTACACAAGCCATAAATGTACATATGAATACACCTGTGTAAACTGCATCCAGATTAGGAAAGAGAACACTAACAGAACTTCAGAAGACTCCTGACGTCCGTGCCCTAACTGTACCCTCTTTCCTTAGTCACTGTCTTGACTTAGTTTTACCTATTTTTGAACTCCATGTGAATGGGCTTGCCATGGGTGTCCTCTTGATTTTGGTTGCTTTTGTTCAGAGCAATGTTTGTGTGATCTGTCCACATTGCTGTGTGAGCTGTGGTATTCTTTGGTTGTATTCATACTGTCTATTTGGTTTTCTGTACCAAGGACATTTGGGTGTTTTCCAGACTGTGGCCCTGATGACTAAAGCTGATAGGAATCATCTTCCATATGCCTTTTGACATAGGTGAGTTTATACCTTGTGGTGGCATTTCAAATGTTTGCTTTCCTTTTCCCAATGCACTCACTTATTGAGCAAAGAGTTACAAGAATCTATTGCAGACCAACCTCTACCCCAGGGTGGCATCAGGAGTAAGACTCGCAAGGTCTGTTGAGAGGAGAAGGCAGCTGCTTCAGATGAATCTCTAAAGAGTTGACATTTAAGTCAACACTTGGGGGATGAGAGCTGGCCAGCCAGGTGAGGTGCTGCAGAGGAGTACTTCCTGCAATGGAAAGAACTTGTAGACACTGATGGACAGTGCTGCTGGCTCAAGCGTGGCCTAGTCAGCACAGAAAAGTCCAAGCATTGCTTAGACCCTATCCAAGCTAATGAAGTAATTAGGCCTGGGACATTTAACTTTCCTTTGTAGGAGTCAGGAGGGAGGGCTGTGTCTGTTTTTGTTTTTCATTTTAAATAAGCTAAATGATGGCAGAAGAAATGATTCACTAAGAAGTGAATCACTTCATAGCAGCCTCCAGGAGAGGACCGGGCAGCGAAATGGCACTGTGTTCTGTGCTGTCCACAACTGGTTCATGGCCTGGGCCTACCAAAAGGCCTGTAGGCTGGCCATGTTGCTAGGGCCCTGTGTTTTGGAAATAGGCAATGCCATTGGGTTCCTAGTTTTTAACCAGTGACTCATCTTCCTTGGAACCAGAGGGTCCAGATTCCCAGGCTGAGAATTTGCCCAACCAGGATGTCAGCAGTGTCCCGGAGATGTTGGGGAGTCTGTTTAGCCAGAGGCGACACCCTGTTTTTAGGACAAGGTGGGGCAGTGCTGTAGGCTGAGTGAGGATCTGAGCAGGAGGAAATGGCCAGGAGCTGTGGGTGTGGCTCTTGCCTGCCGGTCCAGCCCTCCCTGCCAGAACTGTCAAGGACAAAGCCAGCTTGGTGTGCGTTAGGTTCTGGTAGGAATGGGAACCACATGGAGGCTGAAAGCTGGAGAGCATCCTCTGGAGATTTCTCCCTTCCTTTTGTGTTGCTGATGTATTATTTTTAATTGAAATGCCTTTGTTGGGAAATGTTCTAGCTCTGGTAAAAATCTATCCTGACCACAGAGTGGCTCTGCCACAAGGAGGAAGAGTAGAAGGAGATCCTCCAATAACTTCAGATCCCCAAGAAATCCCCCTTAGTTGCACAGGTTGGTGGGGGACTGTGGCACAAGAGTCCTGTGGGTAGTTGGAGTCTTTATGCCCCTTCAGAGTAGGGGTGCCTCTTGACTTTCCCCAGCCCCATGACTCTGGTATCTCTTCTCTGAACTTCTGTTGATGGTTTCCTAGTGTTCTTTTCGACCCTCCAATTTTTTTTAGTGTGTAAAGAAGACAAAAGTCTCCTCTATATTTAATAAGCTTAAAATTTCCCCTGGTATGGAGCAAGGCTTCAGCCATCCACTGGCATGCCCTCTCCCCGACCCCGGCCATTGGCTGAGGATCTGTGAGGCACACTTGGTGTTCCCCTCTGCATCTCTTCCTACTTCCCTCTCTTTCCAAAATTGAGTTCTGCTTCTTGGGTATGGATGTTGAGAACCATTTCTGTTAATTTGTAGGTCTTACGAGTGTCACACCATTGTCTTCCTGGCTGGGTGGCCTTGCACTCACATGGGTTTCCCGCCATCTGGCAGGTAATAAAGGATATAACACATTTTCTCTATGTTGTGTGGGTCGCCCTAACCCCACCCCCACCCCCCGCCACAACCACCCAGGGTTGGCACACACCTCTAGTTGTGGAATAAAGGAGAACCTTCAAACTTTTCTTCCCAGATAGTTTCCGCTTTAGTTCTCACACAAATCTTTGTTTCCTGGCACCACTGAGCTTGAACGTGTGAAATGATAGAGAAAGTTTGATCCCAGGGTGGTTTTGTCACCAGGAAGGTACCTTTTGTCCTTGTTACCTTTCATTAATGTGATCTGACTATGTTTTAAGTTGATCTGGCACCTGATTTGTAAGATGTATTAGCTAGAAGAGTTCTTCAGCCTCCCAGGGAACTCAGGTACTTTTGTTAAAATAATTAGAAACTGGGTGTTGTGGAGGATCACTTTTATTCTTAGCAGCCAGCTCTGAGCATTCTTGGAAGGTCTGATGAAATGCTCATTTTAAATGCAAATTCTTTGCATGGTTAGGAGGAAAATGAAATGTTCTGGCTCCCAGCACTCACTCTGCATTTTTGCCATTCCTTCTGGTGGCCGAGGGGAGGGCTCATGACTAAATCCCTCAGCATCTTTATTATGGTTTCGGATCTGAACTTGCTGAGAGGAAGCCTGGGCCCCAGGATGTTAACTCTCTATTGCCAACTGACAACAGCATGTGGTTGCCTGAAGCAAATGTTCCGAGAGTCTTCAGTAGTCCCCTGTACCTCACCCCCTAGTGATCTTCGGTTCTCTCATTCTTTTATGGATGGTGGATGTTCTGGGAAACTTGTGGTAAGTGGAAGGTTTTTTTTTCCCCCTTGCCCCTCTTTTCATTTTCCTTTGAGGCAAATGAAATGTGCTAAGCCCTTTATCCTATGCACTTGCAGCAGCAGTATGTGCTGGTTCCTTTTAGCCTTAGGTCCTTCCAGTTCCCACTCCTTTCTGGGAGTTTCCTCTCCTTTTATCCTAGCTACTTGCCACCTGGAGAATCCTTGGCTTCATGCGTGATGGAGGTGAGGGGGCTCCTGTGCAGTGTGGCTGGGGCCTGTGATTCACTGTCTTTGAGTCTTTCAAAGAGGGATTGCAGTGCACACTTGCAAGGCAGGTGAGAACATTAGTCTTCTCCAGACAACAAGTTACATTCCTTTTCCTGAAAGTGAGACTCCTACTTGTAAATAACTGCTGTATCCTGTGATTCTAGAGACCATCAGGTCATGTGTGGAGGGATTCAGCCTCTCAGTGAAGGCCCCCCACTCCAGAGTTGTGGATATAGCCAGCACCGATGGAGAAGGTTGAGGGGATGGCAATGTTATAAAGGATACTACATGTTTTCTCTACCCACAAAATAATGACTTCATACTGCCTCTACCTTGAAAGTTGGGGCAGTGGGCTGATTTGTGGTTGCCAATTACTATAAAATGCAAAATCTCCATCCATACATTGAATGTACTTGCAACCATGCTGTTTTCTCTTTTGATTGTAAAGTTGTTTTGTTTTCCTTTTTGACTTACGTATTCTTTCCAAGCAGAACATAGAATTCAAAATGAAGTTTCCGAATCTGTCCCCAGTATGTTGACTGAACTGAATCACAGGGTTTTGGAATTGGAAGGGGGGTCCTGGAGCCCAGGAGCTCTTGGCTTTTCATTTCTGTGGATTGTGAGGTCACCAGAGTCTCTTTTGGTGGTTGGTGATGTGGAGAAATGCTTTCAGCATTGCTGCTTTTTCCAATGCAAATGTAGTAGGGCTTTGAGAGACCTGGTGATGCATGCCCCCTTGAGAGCCATTGGCTCCAGACCTGGAGGCATTCCATACTGGGAGGCTTGAGAATTAGTGGTTGGACCCAGTTCAATGGCTGCAAAGCTTCTGAAACCGCCAATCTCTCTGTCTAGTGACAATGAATCAGGGCTCAGGAAGGTCAGGTGGTTTGTCTAGACCAAGCAGGCTCTATTGGTTTGACTCCACTAAGCAGCTCATACTTTTAATTTCTGCCAATGGGTGTGAAAGGGGACAAATTAAATGGTAGATGGGGAATAAGTGTAAACAAACAAACAAAAACTCCAAAAGCTAAGGAGTTTGGGCAGTGTGAAACCCAGTGAAGAATGAGACCTCCATTTTCTCAACCTTGGATCAAGCTTGGAAGTATACTCCCAGTGTAAGCCTACCTCAGTTTGGAACAGATGTTTGGGCAGAGTTTAAAGTTGACCTTGGGCCTTGTAAGTTAAAGAATTTGCTGTGAGTGGCTGTGAACTATATGTTTGCAAAGTGGCAAAGATCTCCCCACCAGAATAAGCTGGAGACCCAAGTTCTGTACCTGGACCTGCCTCCAGGTGTCTTGGTTAAGTCACCAAATGTATTTGGGCGGTAGTTTCCTTTTCTGGAGGAGGAAGGGCAGAGGCAAGTTGCTGCCTTGCCTCCTTCTTGGGCAGGAGTGAAGTACTGAGTGGTGATCCTGGATTTATGAAACCAAGATAACCCTAAGACATCTTATTGGAGCATTAATTTTACTCAGGGAGTATGGAAGACCAGAATGTATTTTCATATGAAAGTAAGCATACACATATTGAATAAGTGCAAATTTTGCATGACTCGAATTTTAACTAGATCACAGAATTCGATAAATGAAGTGAAAGAAAGCTCATGCTTGCTCTGTATGTCTTCCCACTACCCTCTGTCCTTAGTGAAATTCTGATTGGAGAGAATAGGAATCCCTGGCCTATAGGATCCTCAGAGTCTTTCCTGCATCTAGAATTTCTGGTTGGAAAAGAAAAGATCTTTTGGCGTAGAGTATTGAGGAAGTTTATACACCCATCACCAGAGAGGGTCTTTGAAAAAATGGACAACAACAATAAAGATGGTTTAGACTTTAGAAATCCAGGAACTTGAAGTTTTCCTTTCCTCCTTTTGATGATAAAACCTTCTGTTTACCATTCTGAAGTGTGATCCCTGAACCAGAAAGCGAACAAGTCTGGTTTTGGTGTAATGCCCTCAGAGCCTATATAGGTTACCTGAGTTTACCTAATCTTGGAATTGTGCCAGAGGAGGTAGCATGCTGATTAAAATTTCTTCGAAATGGCTTTACCAGAATGGTGACAAGGGAATCGGTGTGAAAGTTAAAACTGCTGACTCCCCCTCGTACCTGGGGATTTATTTAGCAAGGGAATGTTAGGACATTAAGATGGTATGTCCAGTCCATTTCTGCTTCTCATGTGATTAGGTTGCCTTTTGATGTTGATGTTCTTGATGATTCTGTAGAAACTAATTGCAGAGGTTTTAGATGGTACTATGCTGTCTGTTTTCTCAAGAGAAAGAAGGCTAGGGCCTGGCAGATGAGCAAAAGAACACCTACGAACAAAGCAGTGGTCCAGAAAATGCTGTGGTGACCATTTGTCAGCAATCATGTTATGTGGGGAGTCTCAACTGTGTGACGTAAGAGGTAATTTATAATGTTTCCATGAAAGCAGGAGTAGGTGGCAGTGGGCTTTGTCTTTGTCTTTTCATGGCATGTAATTGAAACAGAGCTTGGACCAAATGAGAAACATTTGCATGATGGGGAAAAAGATTCCAGAGGCTTCCTGACTGGGGTCAAATATTGCTTTCTTATTTTATTTGGAGCATGGCACCAGACTTCTCATCTAAGATGAGTGTGAAGAACATTGCCATTCCTGTCTGCTCAGAAGCAAATGAATTTTATGACCTACAGAACCGTGAGATGCTAGACTATATAACACATACAGTGAATCAGAAGAAAAAGCATGGGAGTTCATCCGTTCAAAAGAAATGTACGACTTTGGGATGGATATATAAATTCAGTTCTTTCCACAGTGCTACTTGCTCAGAATCTGTTCTTTAAGAAAAGTGTTCCCTATTCATTTTTTAAAATATTTTTTAGTTATACATGGACACAGTGTCTTTATTGTGTTTATTTTTATGTGGTGCTGAGGATCGAACCCAGTGCCTCACACATGAGAGGCAAGCGCTCTGCCACTGAGCCACACCCTCAGCCCTTTATTTTATTTTTATGTGGTGCTGAGGACCGAACCCAGTGCCCCATGCGTGCTAGGCGAGCACGCTACCACTGCGCCATAACCCCAGCCCCTTCCCTATTCATTTTTAAGTTTCTAGTTTTTTAAACTGGCCCCAGAGGAGCACTGGAATTTGCTGAGGAAGTCTTATTATTGGCCACTGGGAAATAGAGCCTGGACCAAAGTGGTAGAGAATTTCATGTTGATGTAGTGTGCAAAGAAAAGCCACTTTCTTTGGTTCAGGCTGTTTGGGTGCTGGGTTTGATTCTGGAGTTGGCACTCTAAGGGCACCCCTGAAAGCTAAGACATAGGCAGTATGTAGGTACTTGAGCCCTCAACATCTGCTAATGTTTATGTTGGAAGCTGTGTTGGGTACAAGGGTACAGGTGGTGAAGGGCACGGAGCACATTCTGATAAGTGGGAAAGATACACGGAAGAGAACCATCTAGTGTGAAGTTGCTCACAGTGGGACAAAGATTGGGGAATCCAAGGGGTCATCTCAGACTATGGAGATGTGCTGGGTTTGGGGGGAAGGAATATTTATTTTGGAAAGATGGTGTGGGGAAGAGCTTTCCTGAGGGTAATGACTTGGGCACAGACCCCAATGTAGGTGTGATGAAGCCAGGATATGGTGGTGGGGAGAGCGCCAGACGCCTCCTTGGGACTGATCAGTGGGTGTGTGCCCAGGGGAAAGGTAGGAATTGGAGATGACTTGGGAAACCAGGTGACAATATTAAGTATGAAAGGCCTCATATCCCAAGGTACAAAATTCTAACTGTATCCTGAATGCAGAGGAGAATGTCAAGTGCAGGGTAGAAGAAAGGAGGAGCTAGCAAAAGCAATATAGCAAGCAGGGCCAAAAGACACAGAAAGAAGGGAAGCACCATCCAGTCTGATTCCCTGCCATCCTGCTGCCCACAGGGAGGACAACTGCTCCCGTGTGCTGGGCCTTGTTGACGATGGTTGAATTTTTTTCTTGTATCTTGGTCACAGTGCTCGATTTTCAACTTTGCTTGTAAAACCACTGAATTATGCTGGACTGCCTGGGGGAGAAGGTCCAATGATGCCCTTTCCTCTCCCCAAACTATCACTGCTCACCCTAGTTGCCTGCCACATGCTCTGTAAAGAATGGACTTTCCCCCACCTCTTACCTTCCCTTGTGACCAATCTTTTTTTTTTTTTTTTAATATTTTTTAGTTGTTGATGAACATAATGTCTTTATTTTATTGCTTTGTATGTGGTGCTGAGGATCGAACCCAGAGCCTCACGCATGTGAGGCAAGCGCTCTACCGCTGAGCTACAATCCCAGCCCCTTGTGACCAATCTTGGTGCCAGGCCCCAGGCAGGAGCTACTGGTGCCAGAGGGAAGGGCAGGCCCTGTCCTCAAGGAGCTCCTGCTTGAGAGAGTTAGGACAGAGGACCTGGTTTCATGTGAAGAGCACAGAGAGCTGGGTGTAGCGGCGCACAACTGTAATCCCAGCAGTTTGGGATGCTAAGGCAGGAGGATCTCAAGTTCAAAGCCAGCCTCAGCAACTTAGCTGAGGTGAGACCCTGTCTCTAAATAAAATACAAAATGAGCTGGAAATGTGGCACAGTGGTTAAGTGCCCCTGGGTTCAATCCCCTGTACCAAAAAAAAAAAAAAAAAAAACCACCCCGTAAGAGACTGCAGGGGAACCAGGCGAGGGGTGCAGTGCAGCAGAGGGAGGAGGAGGAGATGCAGGTGGCAGCCTGTCTCAAAAACGGTGTCTTCACCTGATAACCAAAGCTGCTTTCAAGCATAGCCTTCCAGGAAGAC
This sequence comes from Geosciurus inauris, assembly GCA_004024805.1. Taxonomy (NCBI): domain Eukaryota; kingdom Metazoa; phylum Chordata; class Mammalia; order Rodentia; family Sciuridae; genus Geosciurus; species Geosciurus inauris. Next base: position 94,262 of record PVHX01006108.1, on the reverse strand, counting down.
AAATTTGGGGTTTTCTCCTGCCCCCAAAGTCTTAGGCAGGACCGAGGCTATTTTATTGTTAGAATTATTCAAGGTATTCTTCATGTATCACCTATAGAATAAATTAATACTCTGGAATTCATTTTATGTGTGGAAGGTCTACTGGAACTAATGAAATAATAATAATTTAAGAGTACTTTTGTCTTGATATATCCTCTTTCTAAGGATGAAACTACTGAACATGGAGAGATGTCCACAAAGTCGTTATGCCTTATAAGTACTTCCTTCTTTCTCTTTGAGTGCTCAGCACAGTGCCTGGCCCTTCTGTATCTAATAAGGAGGCAGAGCAGGGCCCCGTACAAGCTTGCCTACACATCCCACGCCTACCTGTATGCATGCCATTCCCATTGGCCCCTTGTCTGCTCCAGCCCAGTGTCAGGGCTGCTGGTGTGATAATGCAGGGCCAACATGAGACCTGGAGCATGTGGACTTTTCCTGTTCCTGTCCTGAGGCTTGTCATGGGTCCACTAGAGTGAGTCACTAGGAGCTAAGGTTTAGCATAGTCTTGTGCCTCAGAGATGCAGGGCTGTTATCACAGAGTCCCCTTTCAGTCCTGGCCTAGGCCCTTGATTGAAAGGAACTAGCTGCTGGAAGTAGTGACTAATGCCTGTGCATAGGCCAGGGCCTCACTCCTCACTGAGAGTTTCAGCCCTACTTTGGCTAAGGAGCCCAGGTTGTTGGATGGTCTGGGTTAAACATCAAAGAGCTACCCCTGGAATCTGTTTCCTGGCTTGGCCATCCTCCCACTTGTGTCCCCTAGGGTGGAAACAGTGACTATATCTGAGAGGGAGCACTCTGAATTTGAGAAGGATCCCACTCATGCATAGGCTCGGTGGGAAAGGCGTGTGAGATCATTTTGTTCCCCTGTTAGTTGCAGAAATCCTTTGTCCTGCTAAAATTGGCAGGCTTTTACTTTTCCTGAGCTCTTAGCAGTGGTTTCCCTGTAAAGCTATTGTTTTGAGTGGATCAAGAATTTTGGGCCTGAGCCTGTGTGCGTTAGACACACATATGCTTAGACACACACACACACACACACACACACACACACAGAGGCAAAGGCCATGCCCATCTTCCACTCAGGAAAGTTGGCAGAATCCAGTGGGATGTTTTACTTTTGAGGAAGGTGATACACTGAAGAATGGGTTCTGTATTCTGAATTTTTCTTTTGCTTCTTTAAGCAGCAAACTTTAGCTAGGACAGGAGTAGAAGAGATTTTTAGCAAGAAATAAGGGACTGAAATTATTTCCTTCATTAGGCAGACTATTGCGCTTTACCCTGAATAGATATGATGTGAAGCCTGTCTAAAAGGGGTTAAGATGTGACTGGGTGTCATGATGCCAATTTTTGGCTATTGTAACTGCAATGGTTTGAATGTGTCTCCTAAAATCCATTTGTTGGAAACTTAATCCCCAGTGCAATGATAGAGTGATTAAACCACGAGGACTGTGCTTTTATGCATGGATGAATGTCATTGTCAAGGGAGTAGATTAGTTATCTCAAGAGTGGCTTTTGTTACCGAGGTGAGCTTGACACCTCTATTGCTCTTTTGCCCTCTGTTGCCCTTCTACTTTCTGCCATGGGTTCATACAGAATGAAGGCCATCTCCAGATGTGGCCCCTCAACTTTGGACTTCCCAGGCTCCAGAATCATAAGAAATTTGTTTTTTCCTTTTCTTTTTTTAATTTCCTATTATCAGGCATTCTGTTATAGAAATATAAACTAAGACAGTAACTAAAAAGCGAAAATGACAGATTTGTCTACTAATGAGATAACAAGAAAGTCTTTTGTTATAACCTATTCTTGCTCACATTATTAGAAGAACATTCTGTCTTTATTTGGTCAAGATAAGGTTGGTGAGCATGGGAAGGGCTGGGACTTGAGACACCCTTTACCTACTTTTCTGGTCACTGGATGACTTGGCCATCCATTAAGCAGAATTCTCATGAGAAAAATAAAGTAGTGAACCTAAAGGAGACCATGTAAGGAACCCAGACCTCTGCATCCAGCCTGGGAAGGTGGTGGCCCAATGTTCATCCCAACTCTTCAGTGTCTGACTCTTTGCTCCATTCTCAGCTGCTGAGGACAACATAATGAGATAGTTCCTGGTAACAGAATGTGCCACAGGAAATAAGCCAGTGGAGTGTGTCAGAGGAAAGACCATCAGGTCTACAGAAATCTAACACTGGCTTTTCCCAGACTGGCAGGCAGCATCAGAGGTCAGCATGGCATTAGCCCAAAATGTAGGACTGTCCTAGGGTGTGGACTTTAAAAAATGAAAACGTATTTATGGAAGTGTTCCTGGAGCCAGAATTTCTGACTGTTCCCTGTCAGGCCCCACCCCTTGACAAACACTGGGCTCATTTCAGTTTTATTGGTGTCTTAAACTAGAACTGAGAATAACTTAGGATATAACTCTTGGAGGTCTTGTCACTGACACAAATCTTTAAAAAAAAATCTTTATTAAGAAATACCAATAGAAAAGGATAAAAAATGTGTAGGTGGAGTTTAAAACTGGGTGTGATGGTCCATACCTGTAGTCCCAGTACTTGGGAGATTGAGACAGGAGGATCACTTGAGCCCAAGAGTTCAAGGCCAGCCTGGGCAACATAATCCTGTTTCAGGGGCCCAGGGAAGATAGTTATAAAAAATAAAATGAAATGAAATCTGTGGAGTGCACAGCAGGTTACAAATACCTTAGAAGTTCTTCCCCTCTCAGAGGTAACCTCATGTATATATTCCTAAATAATATGTGTTTTTGTTTATCATTATTTTACTTTTGCAAAATGGAGTATGAAGCCTCACACTAGCCCACATTAGTTTTCTTTTTTTTTTTTTTTAATATTTTTTTAGTTATAGATGGGCACAATGTCTTTATTTCATTGCTTTGTATGTGGTGCCAAGGATCGAACCCAGGGCCTCACGCATGCGAGGCAAGCGCTCTACCGCTGAGCCACAATCCCAGCCCCCACATTAGTTTTCTAAGGAAAGGTCCCTTCGGTGACAGGTCCAGAGGAGCAAGGGCTCCAGCTGTGCTGAGCGATGTTGCCACCACTAGAAGGGCCAGACTCTCCACCATGCATCCTGCAAGAAACCAGCCTCCTCCCTGCTCTTTTATATCACTTTATAATAGGGGTTGCTGTTCCCAGCTCCATTTATAGAGGGTCTATAGGAAGTTAAGAGAATTATAACAAGATTCATGATAATGTGTTAATATAGCAAAGGTCCTTAACCTGAGGTATAAGGAAAACCATGTGGTCATTGTGGTAAAGTTTTATACTTTGAAAAAAATGGATCCTGGGACCATCAAAGATTTCTTGGCATGTGTTTGGTTTCCTATGTCCTATTGGCCTCTAGTTGGAGACTGCCTAACTTGTTGAAAGGCAGGCAGTGGTAAGTAAGCTGTGTCTGGGGTAGTCCAATGTGGAAGCCTTGACCATGCTGTGGCTTGCCTAGAAGCCTTTGCATTTTCTCTGAAATCTGTATCTTCTCTTGACCCAGAGTGACTAGAATTCCAACATGGAGAGAAAAAAAATGATATGGTTGCCGTAGTTTCAAAACAAATGATCTCACTGCTTAAATTCTGCTTTATGAAAAAGAAACCTTCACTTTTGCCTTATGAATAATAGTGGACCTTTGGGGAGATTCAACTATTTAGTAAGGTTGGAGGCAGCTTTGTCACCTTTGAAGCTAAATCCCTAGAAAGAGAATGCAACTATTATACCAACTTAGCAGTTATTGCCTAAGAGATATGGTAAGTTAAATTTATAAGGACTGAGATTTCTTTTCTACAAAGTAGGCAAGTAATTACACTTTGTATAAGATGACTTAATGTGAAGTATTTTCAGTTTTGTTCCAAAAGTGTGAGACAATGTAGAATTTTCTAGCCAAAGGACACCTGAGGTTTATCCCATCCACGCTTATCTTATGGATGAGTGACTGGAAATCCATAAGGGTAGGCATGCTCTGCCTGAGGTCACATCGATTTGTTGGGGCCAGCTGGAACTAGAATCCAGAGGGAAGAGAAAACTATTTAGATGATTGTGTTTAAATATAAAATTAGATGAAGATTATAAAAATCATAAACAGAAGTCTCAGTTCCTAGAGAGTGAGCATTTGATCATCCATTTCATTCCAACAAAAGGAAGCATTGGCGGAAGTCTGAGTCCATCAGCCTTTGAAATGTATGAATGTCTCTGGTCCCTGAGAATTTCCTGAGAAGGATCTCTTGGGTTTGCAAACCTGGTATTATGGAAAAGGAGCTTTGCATTTCATTCTGTGTTTAGTACATCTCAAAAACTCGGAGTTGTTGTCTTCAGGTTTCCCCCTAAAAATTTTAGGCTTTCTTCTCGTGTGTAAACGTGAACAGTTCTGTTTTTCTTAAGCTTTGTTTTTTGAAGAAAACCAGGAGTTTTGGTTTGGCTGGTGCAAGTCTTCTGGGATTAAGGAAAGAGAGCTAGAGGAACTGTTAAGATTTGAAACTGCAAGCTGCTTTGTCTCCTCCTCAGTTAACAGTTAGACAAAATAAGAATAACATTTGTTTTAGAAACTGAGTTTTATTAGGAAGGTAATTTACAGGTAAAACTTAGGCTTTATTGGGTTGGTTCTATGATTCTAGTCCTGGTCTTGCCATTACTTGCTGATGGTTTTGGGTAAGGCCTGTCTGCTTTCTAAGTCTTGACTTCCCTCATCTGTAAACAGATGGCCTGAGGCCTGCTGATCTCCAGGGCCCTCTGCAGCCAAGTTTAGGCACCATGCTGGGGGATGTCAGAGGCTATTGCTCTGATCTGCAGCTAGAGGAAGGTGCGTCTTTCCAAACCGAAGGCAGAAGGTTTGTGAGCTGTGTGGCTGCATAGGGCCCTGACACCGTCAACCCTGTGTGGCATTTCCCTTTTCTACCCTCTTTATAATCTGAACCCCATCAGAGGTGTCCAGTATTGTGAGAACGTTGCTCACCTGTTAATGTGGCCTCGCACTGACATGTGTCATTTGTGTTTTCTCTGCCAGTGTGCTGCTGCAGGGTAACATCTGGACTGGACTATCGGCCCCTCGGTTGCTTGGCTGCCCACAAGTTCCTGTGTCAACTTGTTAAGAACCGTGAGTAATCTCCATGTGTCTACTTTGCAGACCTGTGGAATCTCATGGTTGCAGAAGTTGTGGCCAGTGGTGAGACTCTAGCACATGTGGCTGAGGGATTTCTTCCCTCTAGAGCCAGCCCCTGTCATGCTCAGCTCTGAGAGCCTGTGAGATGGTGGCTATGACTCTAGATGGGGCTTTTCTGTCCCTCTCACAGTCCTAATTCTTGTTGCGTCTTCTGAATCTGCCTCCTTGGAGCTTCTTTGTTCCACCACTAGAGCCAAACGTATAAGCCCTGAGTCTCTTCCTTGTCATCTGACTACTCACAGGATGCTGGCCACACAGGCCTTTCTAACTGGCCAACACTTTTCCTGGAGCGTTTCATGCCAGAAAACACTTGTGGCAGATGCAGGTGCCATTCTGTCCTGCAGTTTCTTCCCTGGCACAAATGTTCCTCCTCATCCATCATGTGTCATTCTATTTCCACCACTCTTAAAGAAGTCTTATCTGTAGTAACTACCTTTCCCCATACCAGGGGCTCTCTCTGTTTCTTCCTCCTCATCTCTTCCTTCCTCTTTGCTTCAGATCCTTACTCATGTCTTTCTTTGTACTTACAGCAGGATAGGTCTCTTCCGTCACTTGGTAGACTGCCCAGTCACCCATTCATTCATTTGACAAATATTTATTGAGTATTTACTATGCTCCAGCAGCCAAGAAAGACCCAGTCTACTTACTGTTGAATAACTTGATCCAAGAGGAAAGAATAGATCAAGTGAAAACCCAAGTCCACTCTCAGAGCTCTATTTGGGTAGACTGTTCTGTTCTAAATATTGTGAGGCAGTGTCACCTAGCATCTTGGTAAAATGCAGATCCTCATGCAAGAGGTCTTGGTGGGGCCATCAACTCTACATTTCAATTCAATTCTGATGATGTTGATTTTGCTGGTTTAGAGGCCATACTTAGAGACTTACTACTCTAAAGTTCTTGAAGGAAAAAACTTTTCCTTGAATGTGACTCTCTGCAGACTGCCTGAGGGGTATGTGAGTGTGCAAAGGCATCAGAGGCCTGGCAGGGGTCCGTCCTGTCAGTATCTAGCCATGTGAGCCCAGCTAAAAAGTATGGACACGTCCTTGTCACCTGTACTCATGTGCTTGCACCTCATCATGGTTATTGTACATCATGGTTTTGCCTATCCAGTCCTCCCTTAAATAATTGTGCTTCTCAGATTCATGGGGTGAAATCACAGAGCTTCTGTACAGTGTGCATGCTGTCAGCATTTCTGAAAATCTCGAGGGAGTTTCTGTTTGGGAGAGCAGCTGGGCTCAATGGCACTTCTAGTGGGTTGTTAAGAGACCGCATTGGAAGCTGCAAACTGGCGGTGGAAACCCCACAGCAGGTGGAGCAAGGCAGGAGGGACTGAGGGCACTGCTCTAGAGGGGAGTCTTGAGTCCAAGATAACAGTATATTATTGTCACTTGGTATTGTCAAGCCCTCACAGTAGACACTTAACAAAATTCTTATTCAGTTTTCATGAGGAGCTGAAATGAACAGTTCTGATAGCCATTTAAAGAGCACTTAGAGTGTCCTAGGCATTGCGCTAAGTTACAAGTGTTTGTAACTTAACACTCCCAGCAACCCAGGTGGCAAGTACAGGTGCTGTTTTAGAGTGAGAACCAGAGGTGAAGTAACTTGTCTGGGGTCACATCACGAGAGAGTGGCAGTCAAGATCTAGCTTGGACTGTTTGACCACACCTGGAGCTCTTTTTTCTTCTGGCTGTTACTGCTTAAACTGTAACTAGAAATGGTCTTACTGCCAACAGTAAGATGGAGTGCTGAGTATTTGCAACCCAGATTATTTGTTCCTTTCTTCTCTCTCGCCTACCCTCAGTGTATCCCCAGGCAATCAGTTCCCAGTATGGCAACTTTAAAATGTTGCCTCTGCAGCACCTCAGCCTCTTGGGTTAGGGGAAGAACTTGGATGATGTGGGACAGAAATGAAAAGGGAGGAGAAAAAGTTTTAATTTTGGCTTGCTCTGCTGTTGCCAGTCTCAGCCAAGGTCAAGGAAAACAGCTCTCCAAGGGACTGAGATGATTGCTGATGGTCTGAGGCCCCAGTGCTGTGAGTTAGTCCTTGATGGCTCACAGCTGGAAGGTGGGAGGCAAGAGGTCAGTGGTTCATTCAGTGTGTTCTGAAAACCGTTTTCTGGTCACTTTGAGATTTCTGTATCAGAGACTATCTCCAAACAATAGCACTACTCAGGGTTATTTTTTCTGTTCTGTATCAGATATACCACTTTTTTGTGCCTTATGGATTTCATGTTTTGAATTGGGCTCCTCAATTTTTGGCTTCATGTATTTGTATAATTCAGAGCTGGGCCAAGCCACTCACCAAATCAGAATGGAGTTGACCCACTTAGCCAGGCTTCCATGCAAAGCATGCACTCCAATTCTCATGTTCTAGGCAGTGACTGGCAGGAGCCTTGCTGTTATTCTTGCATTGTAAACTGCTTTACTCACTCCATGCCTGTGCCGCCCATTTGGAACATTGGGGTGCCCATCCAGTGATGGGATGGAATTGCATCTTAGTTGCACCTCCTTCTAGCCCCTTTAAACTCAGGGTTAATGGCTTTTCCATCCAGAGTCAAGACTTTGGAGCTAGTGGGAGCTGGGGTCAAATCCCATTTCTGTAGTGTAATAACCATAAGCCCCTGGGCATTGACCTGGGCTTCTATTTATCATGTAGACACCAATAACTAGTAGCCTTTGTTCTCTAGGCCTATTTCCTCAACAGTGGAGGGAGAGGTGATTTTTTTTTTTTTTTTTTTTTTTTTACTCTGTGGGACTATGTAGATGCAAGCTCTTAGACTGCTGTGCTCTTACCCTGGCAGCTCATCCCTCAAGGACTGGCTGAAGTGTGTTCTTCCACCTGCGTCTGCTGATATCCTCTGACCGAGGTCTTTCCCATCATCTGAAGCCAACTTATTTTTAGATAGCACTTTGTGGGCAAGGATGATGCTTCATCCATCTCTGCATCCTAGGCCCAGCACTGGACATTGAGCTCAGTAAGCATTTCACTGAGTGCAACAAAATAATGTCCCCCTTCCATTTGCTTACCTCAAGCCAGCCAGCCAGTGATGACCCAACAGGCATTGCTGCTCCAGACTTGAGCAAAACAGGGACAGTGGTCACCTTGTCTTCCCCCGCCCCCTATGGGGGTCTCCTTGCTTTTTATGGACTTCAGGAATGATGATTTCTTTAGGGTCTTCAGTTACTTGAGATGATAGTAAGTGGAGTAGAAGATGTTGCTGGAAGAGTGTCTAAAAAGTATCTTCTTTACAAAGTGTAACACATGTTCTATTTGGATTTCCTTAAAATGTTGTCTAACTTTGCAAGGTTTCAAAAGTAATTTCCAAACCTGTTGATATTCTTTAAAAAATAAGGAAAAGAAAAGGAAAAACAAGAAAGAGGAAAAACAAGAAAGCAGCATCCCTTGTACCAGTGTTTGTCACACTGGCAGCTTGGTCATTGTCCCCAGTCTTTGGGCCTATGGTGCAGGCCTTAGAGTCATCAGCCTTGCCACTCCCTATCCTCACCCTCCCTCTTGGGCTTGGTTGTATTTGCTTCCTTTCTTTTTCCAAAAATCACAATGGAACCTAACTTTTAGCTGCCTAGGGTGAGGCAGTCCTTCCTCCTCCTCAGGCACCTCTGAGCAGTGTTGAGATATTTACTGTGCTGCCTTGCCTGAGTCCTGCCTCTCTGCCTCCTGAAGGATTATCAGTCATTCTCTCTCCTTCATGAGGCCTCCATCCCAGAACCAACACTGCCCACAGGGCAGTTGGGGCAAGGGGCATAGAGGATTTTGCCCACAGCTGATGGCTAGGTAACCACAGATACCCCCATTCCAGCAAATTGGGTGTTTTGATCCATTTTACTACTTTATTAACTCGTCAGAAATTATGGGTCCAGCGTAACAGCCAATCATATTTCTTCTGCATTTGAGATCCCAAGAAGCACATTTTTTTTCTGTATTTACAACAAAACCACAACCCGAAAAGCATGATCTCTAATCAATGGAATCACTTAAAATTATCCAGTTTTTATTCTTTCTCATTCCTTATAGAGAAAGAGAGAGCTTACCTGACTTGTGAACAATATACTATGTTGTTAACCCTGTTTGCTTTTTGTGAGAAGGAAAAATATTTTCAAGGTGGTATCAACATTCTTAATTATATAAAGCACTCATGACCCTTTGTTTTTTAAACAAAATATTGTTCTGTGTAATGCATTTCTTCCTTCCTTCCTTCCTTCCTTCCTTCCTTCCTTCCTTTCTTCCTTCCTTCCTTCCTTCCTTCCATCCATTCATCCATCCATCCATCCCGGGGATTGAACCCATGGATGCTTAACCACTGAGCCACATCCTCAGCCATTTTTTACATATTTTATTTTGAGACAAGATCTTGCTAACTTGCTGAGGCTAGCTTTGAACTTGTGATCCTCTCGCTTCAGCCACCCCATACCCCCAGCCACTGGGATTATAGGCGTGTGCCACTGTACCCAGCTTATGTAATGCATATATCATAGAAATTTATTCCATGCTAACCCAAATCTACCTCATATTTAAAGACTACATATTATTTCTTTATGTTGTTGCATATTTTTATATGGAAAGATATATAATCCTTCATTCCCTTGTTTCTGGGCATCTTCTCAACCCTCCTCCCCCCCTTTGTAGACCACTGTGGGCAATTCTGTAGAATTTCAAGGTCAAAAGATGTGGTCCTTTAAAAAGATGATATAATTTATATCCCCAACAACCATGAAGGCACTCACTAGCATAGAATGTTACTGGTCTTAAAACTTTTTTGTCATTTGGAAAGCTATATGTAAGAAATCTCTTTTAAAAAAAAAATGACTATGCCAGATCTGGGCACCCATAAGGCTCCAAACACTCTTCTAATCAGCAGACCCTGAGGTTGCCAGGATGCCTTTCTGGTCTCCTGGTTCAGCCACCTGGACTTCCTCAGCCTCCCCAGGGGCTGCTTTCTTCGGAATCTCTCTGTTTGCATTAGACCTGGTGGTGCGTAGTGTTGATAGCTACCCAGGAGTGATCACTTCTTGTTCAAGTATGTGAGAGGGGAGGGCTGGTTAGCGTGGAGGTTGTTCCTGCTCTGGGTCCATGGCAGCCTGGGCCTTTTTCCCTCTTCATTTTCCACCCTCTGCTCTTGCTCAGAGAAACACTTCTGTGCACCCTTGCTGTGGCTGTGCTCATCAGTCTGTGGCTCAAATCTTTGACTGTTGGAAGCACATATCTCCAAGGCAGAGTCACAGTCCTTTGTTACTCGGCAGGCACCATGGAAGATCTCCTATTTAACAGGAATCCACGATGACAGGATGATAAAAGGCTGATAAAATCCCTGTGGGTGAGCTTTGCTGCCTGTTTACCCCCAGCAGGCTGATTCCTGCTGGGTTGTTGTCCGTGCCCAGCCTGGCCCATCCCTGTACCAGGGTGCCTAGAATAGACCTATTTTGGGGGCCAGAACCATTCTAGCCCAAGTTCTCTTGGTTTATATGTGCCTTTCCCTTTAAAAGCGATGTTCCCTGTCACTAGATGGATCTCAAGTCAGCCTGCCTAGTGGCCTCAGCTTCAAAGTGGATGGAAAGCAGGACCTCCAGAAGTAGAGGCTACTCTTTTCTTTCAGGGCTACTGGTCCCCTCCCTCCCTGGAACTGCATTTGTCTGCTTTGATAGAATGAAGAAGTGGGAGTCCCAAATAGGCTCCACCCCAAAACAAACCATCTTGACAAAGGCACAAAGCTTGGTATGTCCTTATCAGCGAGGCAGCATAGTAGCTGGAACAGTAGCAGTCTCCCCCAGATGTTTTGTTCAATGGCAATATTTCAACGATAAAAATATCCTCAAACTCCCTTCTGAGAGCAGAGGCAATCAGTGACGTAGCTCCTGCTGTGTAGCTGGACCAAGCACTGCACCCATGAATTGTATTTGGCAGTGTGTCCTTTGGCCAGCAGCATGGCTCCCAGGAGATGGAAGGGCAGTTGCATGGAAATATTAGGGAAAGTGCCACGGGAAGAGGTGACCTTTGAGCAGCTGCTGGATTCTCAGGGCTGGGTTCACGCTGGACTGCCTGAGTTCACCGTCCAGCTGCTGCTGCTTGGGCTGCCCTGGGGAGGATGACTCAGAAATCTGGATGGTGGCTGTGGAGATTTCAACACAGCATCAGAGGAAGAATGAAAGCCTGTCTGGGTTGAGTGTGTTGCTGGGGAGAGTTAACTCAGTGATGAAGTGGATGCAAGTTGGAGACTTAGATCTAGTGTGCTGGGCTAGTGGAGCCTGCCAATTACTTGGTAACTCAAGTCAAATTTTATTTTTATCACTAAAAAAGGATCTAGAGCTCTGGTGGCAAAATATACAAAACAAGGGCAGATGGTACCAAATAAATTCAGCTGGCATGGAAGACATTTGGTTTGTGAATTAATTATCTTTAGAGATCATCAGGTCCAGGAGCCATAGTTTTTTCAGCTTTGCCTTAGGGAGGGATGTTGAGAGGTCAAGAGGTGGAGTCTAGGCTAACTTCTACTTCTTAAAAGAGACAAAAACCTACCATTCCCTGTTATGGAATGAGGCCTATGTGTTAGCCAGCCTTCAGTTACTGCTACAAAATAAATGGAGGAAAGCTTATTTTGGCTCATGTTTTCAGAGGTTGCAATCCATGGTCTTTTGACACTGTTCCTTTGGGCCTGTGGCAGCACAATACATCATGGTGGGAGCACGTGACCAAGTAGGTGTGTCACTTCCTGGGGCCAGGGAATCAAAAAGAGACAAGAAGCTACTAGAGTCCCAATATTCTCTTCCAGGGCACAACCCCAGTGACCTAACTTCCTTCCACTGGGGCCCACCTCCTAAATGTTCTGCCACCTCCCAGTAGCTTCACAAGCTGGGGACCAAACCTTTATCATGTACATGCTTGAGGGATACTTCCAAACCATAGTAGTCTGTATCAGTTATCCATTGCTGCTGTGCCAAATGACCATAAATGTAGTTTATTATCTTGCAATTCTGTAGATTAGAAGTATGATACAAGTCTTACTGGGCTAGAATCAAGGTGAGGAAGGGCTATATTCCTTCTTGAGATTCTGGGAGAGAATCCAATTTTTTACCCTTCCAGCTTCTGGAAACCCCTTCTGGAAGTTTCTGGAAGGCCTTTGGTGAGTGACCCTGTTCCTCTGTCTTCTCACTCCACTGTGTTAAACTTCCCTCTGACTCTTTATCTTCATGTTTCCCTTTGACCACAATTGGGAAAGGTTCTCTGCTTTTAAGGACCTTTGTGATGACTTTGGGTCCACCTGGATGATCAGGGATACTCTCACCATCTCAGGGTCCTTAATTTGATCATGTATGTAAACTCTGTTTTGCCACCTTAAGTAACATATCCATAGATTCCAGAGTTTAGGATTTGGGCATCTTTGAGGATTATTCTTCTGCTGACTACAGGGGCAGACATGTGTGGTAGTCAAGCAGGTGGGCAGGGAAGCAAGTGGACAGAGCAGGCCTGAGGAGCCAGGTCTCCTGATGGGAGTGATGTGTGATGCCTGATGAGCAGGCTGTTGTAGGCTGCACCCTCTGTGCAGCCAGTTTGTTCCTGGAGAAGAGGCCATGGGCACAAGAACAGAACCATTCCTCCCTGTGAGAAAGGGGCAAGCCTGAGTGGAGCTGAGAAGCACCGAGTGTTCCATTGTGCTGTGGAACAGATTGCATTCAGTGTTTAGTATTGATAGGAGTCTGTTCTTGGCATAGTAGGAACAGACACAGGCAATCTAGTTTAAATAAAGAGGGTGGGGACTCTTGCCCTCCCCTTCTTCTCCAACTCAGAGAAGCAGCCCTTGGATATTTCTGTTGAGTGTCTCCATTCCCCAGCTGATGTAAACCAGGCAAGCCCCTTTGCCTGCACTTTTTATGGACACGCTCCTTCATGCTGCTCAGCTCCTCACAGCTTTCGGTTCAATCTGTGTGTCTCAATGTCTATTTCCTGGAACATTAATCTGAATGGCTGAGCTGGGGTCAAGTGTCTAGCTAGCTTAGGGTGGAAGACACGCACAGTCATCTGGGATTGGGGTCAGTGGATGGTGACAGATGAGTTTCATTTGGGGGCCTTGCCTTTTTCAGCAGATGTGACTGTGGAAATGCTTTGTGCTAGTTGAATTTGTCTTATTTTTAGACTTCATTTTAAAATAATTTCAAACTTATAGAAAAGTTGCATGAAGAACTTCTACAGAGCAGTGCTTCAATGCATCAGTTATAAATGCTTTGAATACATTTGCTTGGTTGTCCTCTGTATTGTACATTGTCTTTTCTGAATCCAGGAAAATTATGCACATCATACCCTTTCACCACTAAATACTGCTGCATGTCCTTTTTAATAAGGGAATTCCTTTTCATAACCACAGTTCAATTAGTAAAAACAGGATGTGTAATACTATTACCAAGTATACAGTTCAAATCCAAAATTTGCTACTTAACACAGTGTTTTTTATAGCCATTCTCCCCCCTCTCTAGGATTCAATCCAAAATCGTGCAAACTATACTTAGTTGTCAAGTCTCTTAAGTTTCTTTTAAGACATCAGGAACAGTTCCTCTGCTTTGGTTATTCCCTCAGTATAGTGATATTTTGGGAGAGTTTAGGCTCATTAATAGTAGCAATTTGGGATTGTATGATATTTCCTCACTCTAAGATTCCTCACAATTACATGTATTTTTGGCAGGAATGCTATATAAATGTTTTGCATCCCTCTCAGTACATCAGATTAGGAGGCACATGGTGTCATCTTGTCCCATTATAGGCGATGTTAGTTTCGATCTATTGGTTAATGTGGTGTTGAATTTGCATAATTCACATAATTTAGTCCCTCAATTCTGGAGGATGTGAGCATTTTAAAATCAGGCATTTATTTACACAGGGTGTTCTCCTCTTCAGTTGTCTATGCTTTTTGTTTTTTGGGTTTTGGGGAAGGGTTCACCCTTGCTTTTTGTAGGTGCATCTTCAGTACACACCCTGTTAGGTGGCAGGGCTAATATCTGCAGGAGCTCAGCATGAGAAAAAGTTGCCTGAGACTGGAACAGTGTCCTTTCTGTACTGTGGCAATGGTGGGTCCATCCAGGAGATAAACACATATGCAGTGTTCACAGAGGGCACCCTTTGACTAGATTGGACTCTCCTGGCTACCTCAGAATTTCCTAAGAGTGGAAAAGACAGTCAAGATGTGCAGAAAATTCTTCCTATTATATGTTGGTCAGTCCTGTAAATGCTGAAGATGACAGTCTAGATTGCTGCTGCTGGTCTCTTCCTCATTGATTTGTTCAGACATTGGCTTGTTGGTCCAGTTTGGTTTGATGAGCTTGTACGTCTTATGAGTATTAAGCTTATAAGATCTGCATTGTTTCTCTCTCACTGATTATTGGATCCCATGTAGAAGTGACTTGTAGGATTCAGGAGTCTGCCTAGTGGGAAGTATGTGCTTCTTGGAGCTCTGGAAGTTTTCCATTTGATTATAACCTGAATTATCTGATATCAGTGCTTCTCAAAAGTCTTCCAGTTTATGAACTGTTTTATGTCGGGGATTTGACCTTGCTGCCCTCTGTACCTGTTGTCCCCATCTGTTCTCATAGAAGCAAACATAAATACTGCATTTAATCTACTTTAGGATTAATAAAGAAAATGACACCTTGTAAAATGAAATAGAATAAATTGATTGCAAAAAATAAATGTACATTGTGAACAACAGTATATCATGACTATCTCACCTAGTACACTTGTCAAAAACTGGGTGAATGCATAAAGTAGCATGACGTAGACCTTGACCTTAAGGACTGCTTGGGTCTGGGAACCCAAAATAAGAGATATGATGAATTACTTAAGACTGGCAGAGAGTTGCTGAAGGAGTGCAGTGCTGGTGGGAATCAGGAAACCTTTTAGACTGGAGAGGTCAAAAGTGTCTTGATCAAGCAGTGGGGTCTGATCTGAGCCTTAGAGAGTGTGTGGGGATGGGAGTTGTTGAGTCAAGGTTATAGGCTCATAATTTGGTAATATAGACTCACACTTGCAGACCACCAGCAGTCAGACTAGACTGTGAGAATCGCAGCAAAATCGCCAGAATTTGTGTTTGTGGGGGAATCTGAGTAATTGTTGAATGACTACCCAGCACTGCCAATGAAAACAATACTTGGATGAGAACAATTTTCAAATTGTGTCTGATGAAACATAAACAGTCTTTCTAATGTTGTATTATTGCTTGAGTGACTATTTTCAGAATACAATATTTAGCCAAATGGTTCCTAATTGATCTCAAAGTATTTATTGAGCCTAGTATTGTGATAGTTTTCTATTGAGATGTGTATTTATCCTAAACAGACAGTAAGAATATGAATATTCCAGGCCAATAAAACAAAAATGCTACAAATGGTTTAATATACAAAACATACTGCTCAATGTACACAGGGGTCCTGTTTTCCCCCTTTTCTTCATAATCTATGTAAAACCGAACACATCAAACTCTGGTGCAACTTCTCCAACATGGCACAGGCACAGGGTTCCAAATAATTGAATGGTCTGTTATTTGAGGCACTTAAAAGATAAAACAAAACACTGTGCAACCTCTCCCAATAAATGTTCCCTAAAACTTTTCATATAGCCCTTAATATATGGAGAACTTGTAATTACTGGAAACTGCCTCTATTTTTTTAAACACTTTCTTTTCCATCCCAGGATACAAGTACTCACTGTGGTGGTTTCAAGGTTTATAAATCTTTTTTTCTCTTTTCTTTTTAATGGGAAAAACCTTTTTCTCTTCCCCTGTGATGGTGTGTGACTGCAGAGACCAACACATCAAAGGCATTGTGGCTCTCTTGCTCCCTGTTTTGGATTCCTAGCTCTGAAAGAGGTTAACGGCCATCTTGTAAGGGTATTCGAGTGGCCTGTGGAGAATCCTAGAGTGAAGAGCTAAGGCCTCTTGTCCACAGCCACGAGTGTACATCTTGGAGACAGTTCTTCCTGCCCCATTGAAACCGTCAGATGACTGTAGTCCCTGCCAACATTCTGAGTACAACTTGAGAGAACCACCTGGCAAAGCCCCCGCAAATTCCTGAGGGTTCCTGACTCATGGCAATGGGGAGATAATGTTTATTTTAAGTCCCTACATTTTGGGGTAGCTTGTTAGACAGTACCCACAGTAACTAATAATGATTTAGGCATACTTATAGCTGAACTCACCAGCATTGAGTCATAATCTGTAGGAATTTTATTATTATGAATATTATTTTGCAGCTTTACTTTTTAAAATGATAGCTAGCATGATAGATATGTTAACCGTAATCCTTCCCTGATGTTCCTTTAAAGGGACTGTTAGGAAAATTAAATTGATTTATGGGCTCATTTCTGAAATACTTTTTGATTTGTTCTGGACAGTTGTTAATGCTTGAACTGACTTGTGGGGTTATCTCTGCATGACTTGGGACACATGTCCTCAGAGAAATAGGCAGTGACAGGAAGTCTTCAGCACATCTCGAAGACAGCTGGGTTGGAAAAATAAAAATAAAAAAACCTCTGGCATATATTCCCAGAGGTTGTACTTATGCTTGAATTGGAGTAAAAAAAAAATCATAGGCATCCTTAGGAAAATGAGATTAGAAAATACTCCTTTTATCCCAAAAGGATGTTAGTAATTCTTCTTCTTATGCCTTGGTATTGGCAGAAGCTTTCCAGGATTGTATGTGTTTTTAACTTTTAAAGATATGAATGCGTTTCCTTGCTTTTCTACCTGTGGGATTTTTGCATGAGGAGGGGGCATTGGCCAGTCACATCCCCTTTTCAACACTGAGAGCTCTGGGCCTGGCACACAAATGCTAGATCCATGTGGTCTGGTGACGGGGAGCAGTAGGCATTGGGGAGAAGGCAAGCTGAGGTTGATGGAATGAGAGTGAAGATGTCTGAGAAATGCAAAGAATAAGATTTTTTTAAAAAAATATTTTTTTAGTTGTTGATGGATCTTTATTTTATTCATTTATTATTTATATGTGGTGCTGAGGATCAAACCCAGTGCCTCACGCATGCCAGGCAAGCGCTATACCATTGAGCTACAGCCCCAGCCCAAGAATAAGATTTTGAGAACAGCTATTGTAAACTAAAAGTGACGTGATGATGCAGTGGTGCTTTGTTTGTGTTGGCATCTTTTGGAAAGGAGGAATTCAGAATAAGCGAGTTTTCTAAGTAATCTAATTTCCTCCAATGACAGACCAGACTTTTTGTTTTGTTTTGTTTTTCTTCAAATGTCTGAAGTACATCATTTGCTTTATCATTTTAAAATGTTGCAGATAAATATCATAATTTTATTTTTTCCATGTGATAGAATTCTGAGCTGAGTTGATGGCATGGTTACCTTTTAGCCTGTTAGGGTCAATGAGTTGTGCTTTTCTATTTGACATATCCCCTTTGGATCTTCCTCTGTACCCTGTGCCCATGTTGTTCAAATGTGACCATGTATCAGGCAGAGCTGACAACTGCCAGGGTGTACCCAGTAACCCTGTCAACTGATCCTGGCTGCAGGGAGATTGCTTTCTTCTCCTGTGTCTTTAAGTGCTTAGACATAATGAGGGCTGTTTCTTTTGCTGCTTGGAAGCCCATTCTGATCACTCAAGACTGGTGGTCATTATGTGTTTTGGTCTTAATTTATAGAAGTACGACTGAGAGATGATCTGGAGAGGCCAATGTCACAGAATAGATTTCCCGCAGGGGAGTGTTATGTTTGGAAATAAGGTTTCCCTCCCAAACTCCATTGTTAATGCAGGACGTGAAATTATTAGATTATGAGAACCATAAACTAATCAGTAGATTAATTCATTTGATGGGTTAATAATTTGAATGGGTTGTTGGATGGTGTCTAGGCAAGTGGGGTGTGGATAGAGGAAGTAGGTCACTTAGTAGGGATGCCCTGGGGATTATATATTTTGTCCCTGACTCCTCCCACTCCTCTGTGCTTCCTGGCTACTATGAGGTAAGCAACTTTTCTCTTCCATGCCTTTTGGCCATGATGTTCTGCCTCGCCTTTGGCCCAGAGTAATGGAGTCTGCTAACCATGGACTGAGACCTCTGAAACCATGAGCCAAAATAAACCTTTCCTCCTCTAAGTTGTTTTCATCATGTATTTTGGTCACAGTGATGAAAAGCTGATTAACACAGGCAGGGTGATCAAGAGGCAGAAGACAGGAGAGGAGAAAGCCAAGGTCAAAGGCATGGCCTATCTTCTGAGAGAAAGCCATAGCCAAACAGCTTAGGACTGGCTGGTTTATGATTCTGGTGAACTGTAATCCATAGGGGTGGTCACCAGTTGCCTGGAATGATTGAGGGAAGGGAGAATACTGGTTTGGTGAAGGAGATTTAAATAAGGAGGTGGAGGATATAGACTCTAGCCCCTTCACTGTTTCCAAATATTGACCAGCCAAGGCAGGAACATTCTCCCCACATCTGTAAGACTCTCAGATACCAGAGTATCAAGAACACACATAAAGCTGGGTGTAGTGGCACACGCCTCTAATCCCTGCACTTTGGGAGGCTGAGACAGGAGAATCGCAAGTTCAAAGCCAGCCTCAGCAAGGACGAGGCGCTAAGCAACTCAGTGAGACCCTGTCTCTACATAAAACACAAAATAGGGCTGAGGATATGGCTCAGTGGTAGAGTACCCCTGAGTTCAGTCCTCAGTACTTAAACAAAAGAACACACATAAATAAGAAAATAGTTCATATGATTGGCTCTGTGATAAATGGATGCCAAATAGATAAATCCAGAACCTAAGAAAAGAGAACATGGCCTTGTAGCATATGAGTTGGTGTTGCCGAGACTGATTGTCAGATCCCCATAGGATTGCTTTGGGCTTGTACCACCCTTGACTCTGATGGGTAGTACTTGCAATCTTCATGAATGTGGGAGTAGCCCCTCACTACCTGTTTTCTGATGGACAGAGGGGCCTCCATCCTTTAGTGGGAGGTATCCCCATGTGGTTTTCCTTGTTCAGAACATACTTTAAGGCAGGCAAAGCCTGATCTCACCAAGGGAAAAGAAGCAAATACCTGGCTGTCAAGAATTAGAGAGGTAGCAGGGCTGCCTGTGGGGAGGTTGTCTTTTCAGTTTCTGGTGTGTATGTATTTTAACAATTCACTTAATGTCTAACACATAACAAACTTATGAGCAAGCTGTTATTCATATGCATTTTTAACTTTTATATATTATATAAGTAAAGGATGCCATTATACATAGAAAATATTCAGGCCCAGTAAAAGAAAACAAAAGCTGCTTTTTAATCCTGCCATCTGGGCTTAACCTCTGTTTTTAAAATAACAGATTTTGCCATATGTAAGTTTCCTTTATTTTTTTTTACCCCAACACATTTCCCCCTGTAGGTTTAAGATATCCCAGAATTAAAAATGAAAATATCCAAGTATATTTTTATTTTTCATTTACTTATTCCAAATAATTGCTTTCTGTTGTGGTGGAACTCTGTGATGAAAAGAATTGATCAACACAGTTCATGAATTCCACAACTGAAGAGTTTTATAAATTCTCAAGTCTCTAATGATCCTTGGAAGATGCCTAGAGATGGTGCCTTGGAAAGGGTGCAGTAGCCCAGGATGTTCTGTGTACTCTTCCTACCTTTGGTGACATTTGGGAACTTGGTGTTAGTGTGGCCTTCTTGGTTGGGGTGAGGATTGAAGTATTGAAAATCTGGGAAGAGCTAACTGCACTTGATTGTGTTGCCTCTGCTTTCTCTGGTGAGCTGAGTAGGACATCCATGGCTTGTAGTTGGAGAGCTAGATAATGGGCATAAATCATGATCTGGGAACGTTGGTCCCTGAACAGCTGTCAGCCAGCTGCTACACTGGTAACCAGGCAAATAATGAGTGAGTTTTCATCTGAGGATCTTAAATCGTGTCAGGAACAGCACAGCTACGTTCCCACATACTTGTCACATAGTCTAAACTCTGGTCCTACCTCTACCACCTGCTGGCTCTCTGACTGCAGGCCAGCTTCAAAGCTCCTGAGCATCAGTTTCCTTGTGTGTACAGTGCTGGTGATGTGCCCATCCCTGGTAAGGTTAATAAAAGAAGGGCATTAGACCAGATGATGCAGGTGGATTAGCTAGCACCTGGCTTGCCTGTCACCCTGTAAGTTATCATCTTCCCTTGCTGTTGTGTTACTGCAATTCTGCATAAGATGGGTTTGAACTGAGTGAGGAATGAACCTGTTCTAAGTTTATGTTACAACAAGATCCTCCCATCTACATATCATGGCCATTTTACTCCCCTACACAGGAAACTGGTCTAACACAGGATAGGTTAAATCTAATGTAAGTAAATTGTCAGTAACTTCTGACTCCTCCCTTTTCCACTGAATCTCCTTGTCTAGAAGGAAGGACAGTGGTGAAGAAGATTGTCTGTAGATCTCAAAATCAGGGATGTGTTTCTCACTCTGGGGTGAGACTGGAACTATTTTTTTTTCTAGTAAGACAAATGGTAAGAAGCCAAACAGAAGAATGGCCAGTGGTTTCCACATGAGCTTTTGTCCTCAATGCTTTTAGTATTTTTAATTATCCAGAGTATCCTCAGACCCCTGGGCCTGTGTTTTCCCTTGGGGTTGGGGTGTACACAACCAAGGGACACCCTGGCCCTACCGCCTTCCACACACAGGGCTGACTGTCCCAGCTTGAGGGTGTGTACTCTTAGTGAAATTAATTACAACCTCTGCTATGCTGGACCTCAGCTGACTGGGTCTCTGGGGCTTAAACAAAGGCAGGAATCTCTCCAGAAGGAGATTAGGAAGATATCCATTCAAGCAGGGGATCTGTGCATGTTGCTAATCCTCCCTGGAGCAGATACCAGGGAAAGGGCTGTGTGACCTTATTTAGAAAAATGGCGATACTTTGTTAACCTTTATTCCCTTCAGAAGGAAAAATCATTACATGGCAGAGGTTCAGGCCCCATGGGAGATTTTTCTGGATGATTCTGTTGTTTCCATGGCTGTGATAAAATTATCGGTAACTTGTAACTCCCAATACCCCCACTCTTTTTAGTCTATCCATATTTCTTGCCTCTTTTAAAGGAAGAAGGAAAAAAAGACATTCATTTGAAAAGCAATTGTCCTGTGTGTCCTTCCCCGCCTCCTACCATGCTTTGGTTCGATACTGGTAAGTGATGTGCTGGTTCTGAGCAGATGCACTCAATACAGCTGAACAGTGATGGGGGGCCCCTTATAGCCAGCTCAGCTTATCCAAGCATGGCTCAGAGACCCCCAGTCAGTCTTCTCAGCCACCCTGCCCTCAACCTAACCCTCTTTTCTCTCTGTTCCCAGAATACCATTTGGCTCTTTTATTAGCAGCTAATATTGGAAGAGAGAATGCACTGATGTGGAATTAGAGGACCCAGGCCCACACACAAGCTTTTACCTCCACTGTGTAGCTCTGGGCTCCGGAGCCTGCATTTCTTTCACTGAACTTGCAATTATATTGTGCACAGCTTCCTCAGTCTCCCAGCTAGAAAACTGAACTCCTGGAGGACAGGATGTTGTCCATCCTGTTATTTCCAGTCATTTATCTAGTCATTCATTTCTTTATGCAATTACTCTCCCAGGACACAAGAATAGAGAGATGAACATGATATGTTGAGACACGTGGTAGGACTTGTAAGCTGCTGCTTCCTTTTATTTTTTTGAATGATCCACATATGGTTGAGGAAGCTTTGGATCCTCCTCTGCAGAGCATGCCCCTAGGTAGGAGTAAAACATCATCCTGTTCCCTGAACCTGACTGTAGCACTGTGAAAGCAGACTTAGGAAATCTCTCAGGGGAATGGCATTCTGGGTGTAGACATCAAGCGAGACTTCTCTGTTGAAGCTATCCTGCCCTCCACCAGCTAATCATGGCATGAACAAGGAAGAGAAGGGGGTCTGGGCATACAGCTTTAATGACACGGGTATAACTGGAAGCATGAGAAAGCTCAGAAGCATGAAGCATGGAACAGAATTTGAAGGACCTTATTAAATGGAAAGTGGATGCAGGAAAAATTTGAAATACTGGTACTTAAATGGACTCAGCCGTATCACCTATTTTACCTGGAGAGGGTAGACTATCATTACTCTTCCTTTTTTTAAAAGAGCAGTTTTGTCTGTAAAAAGCCCTGGAGGGCCACATTCCACTGGATCCCTTTTATTAACAAAATTGTACTTTGCAGTGAGGTGGGGTGTGGCAGGAGAGTCCTTCAAAGATGAGAGCCTGAAGGCAGTGGGTTGCTTAATTGCATGCTTGCTTCTTGGCTTCTTTCCAGTCTTTCATCATGGATGACCCCTTATCTGTAATTTCTGGACCAAAAAAAAAAAAAAAAAAAAAATTCCCCTTTTTCTCTTTGTGTGTTCTATGAAGCTAAATAGATGATGATAACCA
This sequence comes from Geosciurus inauris, assembly GCA_004024805.1. Lineage (NCBI taxonomy): Eukaryota > Metazoa > Chordata > Mammalia > Rodentia > Sciuridae > Geosciurus > Geosciurus inauris. The sequence continues at coordinate 71,656 of PVHX01006108.1, read as the reverse complement.
TCTAAGCCCTGGCTTTGGAAAGCAATTATGGTGGATGGGAAGGGTCAAGATGGATTCTATTCCACGTGTCTGTCTGTGGAGGTTGAGTCCTGGTGTTGCCATGGTTGAACTGACCTGTCGGCAGCTAGATTGGGTATTCTCTCTATGACTTGATATCCCCATGGATTCTGGAAGCTTCTGGCTCTTATCTGTCCCCAGAGGGAACTCACTCACTGGGGCCAGGCATGTCCAGAGAAGAACTACTGCTCAGAAGGTCTATTTGACCATGGTTCACAAGCCTGGTACATCTCAGAATCACTGCACAGCTTAAAACCAAGTAACAGGAAGCCCATCTCCTAGAAATTGTTTCAGTTGATTTCAGATAAGGATTGGAATTTGTATTTCTTTTTCTTTTTCTTTTTTGAATGTCACATTAGACACAAGATCTAACTAAATCAAGCCCCTAATGTTGATTTTTCCCCACTAAACTTCTATCTATCTATCTATCTATCTATCTATCTATCTATCTATCTATCTATCTATCTGTCTGTCTGTCTGTCTGTCTACCTATCTAGATGCATTTCAAGTCATAGCACATATATAGAGCTCAATTTTCCATCTCTCTGGTTGCAAACAAGATAGAATCACACTATTTGTGTCTTCATACATGTACCTAGGGTAGTGATGTCCATCTCATTCCACCATTTTTGCTACTCCCATTCTTCCTCCCCTCCTCCACCTTCCCTTGCCCCATCCATAGTTCCTCCATTTCTCTCATGCTCCCCACCCCCACCCCCTTTATGTATCAGCATCCACTAATCAGAGAGAACATTCAGCCTTTGGTTTTTTGGGATTGGCTTACTTCACTTAGTGTGATGTTCTCCAGTTCCATCCATTTACCTGCAAATGCCATAATTTTATTCTTTTTTATTGCTGAGTAATATGCCATTGTGTATATATATCACAGTTTCTTTATCCATTCATCTATTGAAGGGCATCAATGTTGTATTTCTGAAGAGCCCCATGGATGACTAGGATGATGGATCAGGACTGAGAACTGTTGATTTCCTCACCCTCACCACTCAGTGTGGGCTATGGCTCAGCAGCATCCTCATCACCTGGGAGCTAACCAGGAATGCAGACTACCAGGCTCCACTCTGGTGTCCTGCACCAGAACTCGCCCTTTAGAGATCCCCAGGTGATTTGTGTGTAGGTTAAGGTTGGTGAGGCCCTGCTGATATGGTGTAAAGTATAATCAGTGTGAGATAGTTCCTGGAAATGGGGTATTGACCCTGTGGATTTACTTGTTTGGTTTAACAATACTTTTTCTCCTGAGTGTGGCCAAAATTTGCACAGGTCCATTGTTTAGAATTATAATGTCAATCATCACTTGTATAGATTGTGGTGGACTGTTCCTTCTAAGTTGCTGTGCCTTGTATTGTCCATATACATATAACAATGTGATTCATTTAAATATACTTGTTTCATAATACAAGCTGTGTTCTCTAGGCAAATAAGGAAGATTGTGTGTGTGTGTGTGTGTGTGTGTGTGTGTGTGTGTGTGTATGAGCTCTACCTTTATTATCTTTGCCTCTGTTCCCTGTTGCTAAGCAGTCTCTGGTTGTCTCCCATCAGCCACAAGCAGAGGGGGATTCCTCCTCCCTTGCATTGTGATTGTTCCCTAGATAAATGACTGTTAGTACATTTGCCTCCTGTGTTGGAATGTTATGTTTCCATTTCTGATACTTGTGGGAATGAGGCCCTTTTTTTTTTTTTTTTGGTACTGGGGATTGAACTCACAGGTACTTGACCACTGAGCCACATCCCCAGCCCTATTTTGTGTTTTATGTAGAGACAGGGTCTCACTGAGTTGCTTAGCAAGCGTCACCATTGCTGAGGCTGGCTTTGAACTCGTGAGTCTCCTGTCTCAGCATCCCAAAGTGTTGGGATTACAGATGTGTGCCACCGTGCCCAGCTCCTTTTTTAAAATCATGGTGTTTCCCCTGTGTTCAAAGCATACTCACTACGCAGTAGGAAGTTAATAAATGTTCACTGAGGAAATGAATGAATGAGTGCTAATAAGTGGGAGCTCCCAGTGTACTCTGAGTATGGATGATGGAACACACCTGTGCTTTCTCCATTGCTTCCTCAAGATATCTAGGGTAGAGGGCAAGAATACTTTTCTACTGAAAATGTAGTACTCGAATAAGGAGTTTAATTTATAGAAAATGTAACAAAATTAGGCGAAATGGATTGACCCTTAGTTCAGTTGTTAGGTTGGCCATTTGGTGCTTCTGGAACTTTACCAGTGGCTTCTTACCCTCCCCTGGATACCCTCCTGCTCCCTCTAAGGGGAAGAGTCTCATTTTCTGGTCCAGCAGGAACTTTGGTGGCTTTTGAAAACACTTAGAGTCCCTTCCCTGAGTCACAGTCACCTAGGACTGAATTAGTGAGAAGTCCTGCAGTGAGCTGAAACTTTTAGGATTTCCCCCCCTGAGAGTAGTTTTATACTGAGAGATGCTATAGTCAGTTTAGTATATCTACAAGAAATTCATAATTGAAGATAAACTTGCAGTTGAAAATCTTAAATAAAAATGCATCTCAGTACCCATCTGAGTTGTGTATTTCATGGTGGGTTCGTGTGCTCTTCTATTACACAGCATCTGGCTTCTGTGCTGATGATGTCTGAGCATGAACAATTTTTCACTTGTGGTTTTAAAACTGAGGAAAAAGCCCATGTTTCCTGTCTTAATTGAGAAATTTAAAGTTTAGAATTTTTCATTTGTTAAAAACATGAGTTATTTTAAATTTTAAAGTAAGTGATAGGTATTCTATCTACTTGAACTTGGTTTTTAAATATCTCTCATGTAATTTTCTTTATGATTTGGAACAGTTTGATTCTACAAATAATAGCCCCAAACACTTTGTGTAATTGCAATGCTCAATCTTCAGTTTTTAAAGCTTCTTGGACACTGTGGCCAGTTCTTCCATGGCCACCTTGCCTGTTCTTTCTTGCCCTCTTAGTGGCTACTTGTGCTCCAACAAAGCTCCTGTTGGCAGCTTTGTTGGCATTCAGTACATATGATCAGCCAAGTATGTTCACACGAAGGGAGAAGGTATTAGTACGAAGTATGGGGCTATTGGGCAATCCCTTCGTTTGTCAAAAGAGAGGATCTTTAAAATTAGTCTTCTGGGTGGGTGGCTGTGTTCTGGAAGGCTGGAATTGTCCTAGTCTGACCCATATCTGAATATCTGTCAGAGAAGTGAGATACTCCGGGTGTTCACTAACCCAACTTCTCCTAAGTCCTCCCCCCCAACAGAATTGTCTTCTTAAGAATTGTTCTTGGGGCTGGGGTTATGGCACAGTGGTAGCGTGCTCACCTAGCATGCGTGAGGCACTGGGTTCGATCCTTAGCACCACATAAAAATAAAATAAAGATATTCTGTTCACCTACAACTAAAAAATAAATATTTTTTTTAAAAAAGAATTGTTCTTTTTTTCTTAAAGTTTTGTTCTTTTGATGAATACATACTAATCAGTCACCAACCCATTACATTTTAGGAATGGAGGGAATATGCAGAGGGCATGAAAACTTATTGAAAGAAACTTGGCAAAACTATTAAAGGACTTGATGCATTCTGAAGAGAGCTATGTAGGAGTTACTGTTACAAAGTAGAGATCAGTTGGTAGTAGGTGGTAGTGTAAAAATCATTGCTGATTAAAGACCACTGAAAGAGCAAGGGCACCTGCTCTTTACCAGCATACCTATTATGACAGAATTATAGACTGGCCATGTTGACTTCATAAAAATAAGAATAATCTTATTTCTAAAAAAAGTTTTTGGCACTGGGGATTGAACCCAGGGCCTTGCACATACAGGGCAAGTGTTCTACCACCGAGCTAAATCCCAGGCCTCTAAGAAAAAACTTGATGCCAGAGAAATTTTTTTCTCTAGGCCCACATTTATTTTTTTTCCTGGTCTTTGGGATGTTATTTTTATTTATTACAGTAGTTGAGCAGAGAAATAGCCTAGATATGGCTTGAAACTAGCCTTCCTCTAGGCAAATATATTTTGAAATCAAGGGAAAATGCAGTTCCAACATGCTGACTAGAGAGTGTAGTATGCTACTGTTTACCATTCCTTAAATGGCAAAATTTTCTCCAGTTTTTTTCCAGTCCTGGAAATCAAACCCAGGCCTTATCATATTCTAGGCAGCTACTCTACTGTTGAGCTACACCCCTAGCCTACTCAAATTTCTTTCAAAATCACAATTGAAAGAAATTCTTCCAAAATCACAATTCAGGTGAGAGTAGGAAGAGTGAATGTCCAAAGTCAGTAGTGTCCAGTGGTTGTTTTTTTTCCAGTTTAAAATGAACACAACAGGGCCTTCCTGGTCAAACTGGTTCCATAGAACTTTAGTGACTGAAGAACAAATATTCATTGTGTCCAACATGCTCTTGAGTCCTTGTAGGAAGGCATGTGACTAGCCTCTGTACCACAAAAAATGGAGGACTCATTTGTTATGGGTGCTTAACATGGGTTCCAGGTTAGTCAGGGTGGAGTCTGACTTGCTGTTGGACCCCTGGTGTCTAACCAAGAACCAAGGTTCATAGTAGGCAACCCGAGGTTGAGGCAAGGGGAGAAAGAGTAGTTGAACAAGATGTCCTTAGAATTGGCTGAGAAGAACAGAATATCTGCCATAGCAATCTGAAGCTATATCAGTGCCCACTTGGAATTGGGCACAATGTGAAATTCCTTCTTGAGGGAGCACTGTTGGGAAAGGAATTTTTGCCTCAATTGAGTAACTTTTCACTGCTATTTAATATGCATACTCTTGAGCAGTTAAAGATGCAGAAGAAAGATAGCATTGTTTAAAGACAATTCTCAGAGGGCACTCTTGGCCATCTTTTCTGGGTGTGCAGGCCCCACCACAGTCCATATGTCAACACAGTTTTGTTTGTTCAGAATTCAGTAACCTGAGGGGGCTTGCAGTCTTGCCAGAGCACTTCTGTTCTTCACAAATAGTGCCACTGAAAAATGCATCTTGTGCAACTTTGGGAGTTTAGAAGTATTCTGCTTAAAAGTTCATTGTGCTATAGGGCATGTTATAGACCATCCCAGTGAACAGAAGATAAATGACCTATTCTCAGGAGGATGGGACAGGTAAAGCTCCCTCTGTTCATTGTTTAAGAAAATGAAGAACTTTTTTTTCTCTACACCTTGCTCCGAATTGTCCAGAAGAAGTGGCTTAGGCCATCTGTTGGCATTCTCAGGGCTGTACAAGTCCCTTTTGTTCCTGTTGCTCCTGAGCAGGCCTGTGTGTCTGAATTTCTCAAACAAGCCTACAAATGAGGCCAAGGGTAGGTCTAGGGGGGAAGCTCACATCTGGCCATGGAGAACTCCCATCAATTCTATTCCTGTTATAGTAAAAGAGTGACGTTTCCACAAGGTTGCTGGATACCCTTTGTTGTTTGGCTTTTATTCATATTACCCTGGGAGAACTTTAATCCTTAGAGTTTTTCATGATTCTGTTACCCCTTGAATAGTGAGGCCCACCTGATGCAGTGCAAAGCGTGAATTTCAGAGGTGATTACAAGTCCTTCTTGGGAAGGAAGGGGCAGAATTACAGTGATATGTCCACACTAATGTGAGTGGTCCTTTGGAAACTGCCTTCTGTTTAATTGGACATAGTTATAGCACACAGGATTTCTAGGTAGTAGTAGATGATTCTGTGGTACGACTAGTGAAGGTGCACCAATATATTTTGTACTTAACTTTTAAATAAATATTTTGAAGAATCTTATAAGCTTTACAACAGATTTTCAAGATGATTATTTCCAAGACCAAGGAATGGGCATTATGTCTGTGGAGGGTAAAATAGTAAGACATTTGCTGAAAAACCAATTAAGATGCAATTAAGTTGCCATTGGTGTCAGTGGGTGAGATATGTAATGTGGCATGTGGGCTCCCTGTGATCTTGATTGCTCTGTTTGTCTAAGTCTCTGATGGGCCCAGTGGGAGACCTGGTCACTGGTGGCTCTGCCTTTAAGAGTATGCAGGTATAATGTGTGGATTGGAAGGCTTTGCCACAATTTTTCTTAACTGAAGGAAGCTTTACAGAAATTGTGTGCTTATTTCCCTGGACAAGGCTGCTATTTCCTTTAAAAACAAAGTATGCTCTTATTTCCCAGGGAAAGGCATGGTAGTTTGGATTTACTATTTTTGACAGCTTTTCTTAAATACCTTTGAAACATGGAGCTGCCAAAGAAACAAAGGCTGGAACTCCCCTCTGAACATAGTTCTTAGGTTTTGAAATTCTAAGGATGAAGGACATCTTTGTGACAGAGCAGGAAGAGCACTGGGAGGGAGTGAACCTGGGCACAAGCCTGTGCCCCTGAGTCCTGCCTGACCTCAGAGGAGCTGCCCTAGGCTCTGAGTCAAGTTCACTGCCAAAACAATGGGCATGCTGACGAGTGCAGCCCGCTTAAATGGTGAATTTCAGACAGAAATCAAGTGCACTCTTTATTCCAAAGTGGGTTATCATAGCTATATTGATGTGTAAAAACTCATTGTATCATCTGTCACTTGGCTCCTGGCCTGGCTGGAGAGAGAAGAGTGGCGTCGTCTGTGGCTCTGAATCCAGATTTGGAGATGAAATTTGGAAACATGAACACCGAGGCAGGCTGTGAGAACTGCCACTTGGAAAAAGGCACATCAGTGTGAAATATAAAGGCCGGGTGATAGATGGTCGTCTCAGTTTTTGTGTCACCTCTGTCTCCCTTCCTAGCTCTTATGTGTTTGGTAACAACTTTGAGGCAAAGCCTTTCATTTTAGCTGTCATAAAGTGCAGAAATGGGTTGGAGAAGAACAATTTTGTAAAGCCCAGAAGGTTTGACTTTACAGCTCTGTTTGCTGAGTTTTCAAATACTGCTTTATTAGCTGCCTACTCTACCAAGGCCAAGTGCTTTGTGCCTCATGGCCACCCTGATCCATGTTGTTTGGATTTATGTGGCCAGATTTTTTTTTTTTCTTTTAGTTGTCAGTGGACTTTATTTATTTATATGTGGTGCTAAGAATCGAATCCAGTGCCTCACACATGCTAGGCAAGTGCTCTATCACTGAGCCACAACCCCAGCCCCTGTGTGGCCAGATTTTGAGCTGTGCTTCAACAGTTAACATACTTCGCTATTGCCATTAAATATATATATATATACACACACACATATATAAATATATATGTAAATATATGTATATAACATGTATGTGTGTATATAATTGTATATATGTAATATGTGTTCACTGTAGATAATCTGTAAGACATAGAAAAATATAAAGAAGAGAATAAAAATCTCTCCTTAGAGTGAAACAAATTCACTGACCCTTCTAGAAACTGGCCCTAAATTCTGTGTAGACAACACTAAGATCTGAGACAGCTGTTTGCAGACACCTGGGATGGACAGGGCATAGCAACATCTTTGTGTATGACTTGTAATTATTCCACCCTGAGATTGAATCCTCCACTTATTGTACCTCTTCCCACTGACTCCTCTCCTTAATGCAAATGTGCTTTATACATTAAGAGACTTAAGTGATTTGTGATTCACTCAGTCTTTCAAGCTCCTTAGGCAAATGATTTTCTGTGGAGTGAAAAGGAAGTCATGGTGCTCACCTGCCCCTTAGTCGTTTCCTTTCTGGAATTTCCCAGACTTCTTGGTGGCTGAATATGTAACCTTGGCTGCGTCCTTGGAGAAACCTGTCACCTCTCCTGGCTCTTCAGCTAGGGCATTTTGAGAAGGATTTTTTTCCTGGTCTGAGTGTATTTTCAGCTCCCTTTATTCTTTTTCTTCCTCTGTCCTGTTAGCTTGTTTGAGAACCTGGAGGTCTCATGTACTTCCTAGGAGCTGGTTGTTGTCCTGTAGCTGGGCTTAGCTCTCTGCTCCAGTCATTCTCTGTTCTGCCAACTTCCTTTAGATTCTTAGTGTTCAACAGTATCAAAGTTGTTATACAGTATCAAAGACTTAGGGATACTAATTAGGGAAAGTTTACCTGAGTTTGGGTTCCATGTCTATTTCTTAAACTGTACATTTTCAACCCTCTATTTTTCTTCCAGTAGAATCATTACATGTAAGACTCATGAAAGAATTGTGTAAATTTGTAAGTTATTTCACAGATATTTGCTGTTTCTAGCTATTTTTCACTTTCTTCTTTCTTGACACATTCTTGACACACAAGGTAGTAGCTCTAGGTTTTGTTATGTTTTTAACAATGCTAATTTCCTTGAGTGAAAGATACACTATGTTTATGGACTGAAAGATTTACCATTAAAATCTCCTCTCCCCAAATTGATCTATAGAATCAATGCTGTCTCATCCAGAATCCCAGAAATGGTGTTTCTTGTTTGTGTTTGTAAGCAATCAACAAGTTGATTCTAAAATTAACAAGGAAGTGCAAAGGTCTCAAGGTAGCTGAAACACTTTTGGAAAAGAACATAGGGGGCTGACCCTCCCTGGTATCACAGTGTACTATAAGGCTCTAGCAGTCGTGATGGTATAATATTGGCATAGGATAGGTGTATCAGATCTATGGAATGGACTAGAGGGTCCAGAGAAAGACCCATATGTATATAATCAACAGATTTTCATGAAAGAGACCAACATAATTCAATGGGAGAATGGATGGGCTTTTTAACAAGTGCTGCTAGAACAGTTGAGTGCTGATGTGGGAAAAAAAGAACCTTGATCCTGAGGTTGCACCATATAAAAAATTAACTCAGGATAGATTATAGACTTAGAGTAAAATTCTGATAGTTCTTTTAGGCTATTTGTTATAATCAGCATGGGTGTGTGTGTGTCAGAGTGCTAAGGAAGTAGTTGGTATTCAAAAGCTTTTTGTTTTTGATTTTTGGCTCTGGACCATTCTAAACACCACCCTGCTGTCTGCCTCCTTGCTCCCCTCTTTTTGTTGAGTAACATCAAAAAGCAGAAACAAAATCATAGTTCTTACTGATAACTGATATCCTCTGAAAAGGAGTTTGTGGCTTTCCCATCTTGTTTCCTTTTTCTCTTTTACCTTGCAAATGAATCTTACTTTTGTTTAGGTACTACACTCACAAAAATGTTGTCTTATATCTGATTTACCTTAATTTAAATCTATTTTTAAATGTACTAGGAAATCCTGGCCTTTAAACAATCCTTGGCATCATGTTGGTAAGCAAGAATCCTTCTGCTTAGTCAATGTTCTTCTGGAGTTCTTGTCCTAAGTTTCTACTCAGGAGCCTACCTGCTTACTGATTGGAGTCTGGAGGTGGAGCATGTAGCTGGTGGAAGAGTCTTCACACAGTTCTGTCATCCTAGTGGCCCCAGGCTGGAGCTCTTCCTGGACTTTTCAAAACGACAATGTTGGCACTGTGTCATTTTATGCACAAACATTAGATGGCAGGTGAAACTTAAAGTCAAGCTCCCTTTTCCACGGGCTGTTAGGAATTAATTTGTGCCATCTGCAAGAAGTGAATTAAAGTATTCACAACTGATATGTGAGAAAGGGTAAAAGAAGTACTCCCCAGACTTAGTCTGCAGCACACAGTTTGGAGCTTTGCATGCCTCTGTGGAGGTGAGGGACAAGGGTGCCTGCCTTTGGGTAGTCTGAACTTGGCCCTTAAAATAGCCAAATGTTGAACCTCATGCATTGAAGCTAACTATGTGATGGCTAAGTGAATACCAGATCTGGGATCATTTTTTCCTTCCTTCTTTTCATGGAGCAGATACCTAGTGAAGCATTTAATTTATACAGGTATTGTTCTAGATGTGGAGAAAACAATTTTGATCAAGACCCATAAAGATCTGGCCCTAATGGAGTCCACATGGTGTGAGTAAAGATTTCCCGGAAGTGTCACTCTTATCTTGTTCTCTAAATGCCCAGCTCAGATCTGGCCAACCATGATCCCACCAAAAGGAAGATGACTTTCTGTCCTCTGCAATCGTCTGTGTGTGTCACTGTCTCCAGGAGGCTGGCACTTGTTACAGCGCATCATACACAGGCTGTTTGTGTAGGGTTTTGGCTACCTTCTGGGGAACTTGAATGTTCTGCAGGGAGAAGAGCAGAGGCTCTCCCATGGTGCCTTCCAAATAGGAAATGTTCAGCAAATATTTATAGAGCAAATGCATATCTGCATGAGATAGTCACACGGGCGGTACTACAAACACACGACCGGATTCCAACTCTTCGGACTAACATTTGAATTCCCAGGAACTGTGCTGAACCCAGGAAAGATGAGAGCCCTCCTGCTGGGAAACCCTTTAGCTTGCTTCTGGAACATTTCTAGTATGAAAGCTCTCCCAAAGATTGGGGAGATTCTGTATTATCAGTGTGTCTGAAACAAGTGACATTGTCTAGTGACCTTTCCCTAGGGTCTTGCATACTTGGATATGGTAGAAGCAGGCCTTGCTCTGCAGTTATAAATAAACTCACAACTTGAGAGTTACACACTAGGGCCCCAAGTTAAAATAGCTGATTCTACCTGTACAGACCAGAAAAACGGCTTTTCAAAGTCCTGTGTGAACAGAATGGCATTCAAAAGCATATTAATCTTTATAGAAATTATACCAGGGAAGCAGATAGCTTCCTTTTTGCACCCCATGCTCCCCCTTTTTATTTTTTTGGCTTGTGAATGTATTTGTCATTTTAGCATATGTGAGATGAACTGTAAGTTTTTCTGTGTGCTAATTGATGACAAATGATTAAGCATGTTCACTTCTTTTTAGCTTAAAAACACTTGAGCTGTGATTAACAGATTTAAGGGTTAGAAGTAAACTTAAAATCATTTAACCCAATATTTCCTGGAGAGCTAGCTGATCCATGAATTGATATATCATTCAAAGGAGAAAAATAAGGATTAGATTTTAAAAGATAAATTTAATCAAAGGATTGTTTTTCATTAAAGGGTATTATCCTTTCTATTTCTATTTTTCAGGTGTTAAAATGGCTGTTTGTAATGAAATAATGGTTTGAGGCTGTTTTCTCAAGCTAGGACTTTAAATACAAAGTTCTGTGAGCCTCATCTGGGGATTTTCTGCTATGGATACCAAAGCCTGGTAGCTGTTCTTCCAGTGATGCTAGAGTTGTCAATCTCCCACCACCAAGAGCCCATCAAATAGAGGTGTTTGCCCTTGAAGCTTCCTGCCCCAAGCCTAGTCTTTCTCTGGGCAGCTTCACTGAGGTTGGAGAAGAATTGGTATTATAGGAGACTTCCCTAATTTTAAAGCAGAACTTGAGACACAGCCCAGATGAGTGGGGATAAAATGCAGGTGACTTTAGGTCGATTGCTTGATGATTTCTGTGACTAAAGCAGAAATGCCCATGAGTTTGTGTTAGTGCCATGAGTTAATTGCATGGTAATTAAATGCTAACATGGCTGATCAGAGGAACTGTGTAATTGAAGCATAATAAAATGTGGCATGCTTAGTAAGCAATTGAGTTATCTTTCCAAGGATGTAAGCAGTACCAGGCAGAAGAGGCACAGATGTCTTTAACAAGCTGTTCTGTGCACAGTTTTGCTCTTTTATCTTCTGAGGAATGTACATGAGATGTGCTTTAAAATAATGAGCTCAGTCCCACATGTAATACCTGAAAACCAGTCACAATTTTATATTAAATATTCTTTACTTTATAGTACTTTGTGTACTTTTTAACATACAGCTTATATATTTGCTGTTACTGGTCAAATTTCAAGTTTTTGGGGGAAGGGCTGTAGATTTTTGGGCTCTTCTATCTATATTATCGAATGAGGGCCTCTCCAAGAGAATTCTTTATAAATTCTCTATAGTAACTTTCTAAGCCTTAATTAGTATGCTTGGTAGAGATGGATTAATATACTCTTTAATAATGGTGATAAATTTAAATATGTAATCCCTTCTAGAAGAATGAATATTTAAGTCCAATAGATGATTATTGAAGCAAAGTTTCTTTGTTTAAAAAAGTGGGTAATTTGAAATAAAAGTGATAAAATTTACCATCAAACTCAGGGAAACTTGTGAAAATATAATTTTTATTTATTGAAGACAAAAAGTTAACTTGACATTGATAAAATGATAAAATGAAGTAAAGTTTTCATAACTTAGGTCACTATCTTAAATTCTCCTTGAAAGTATGGGTGCAAACTTTGGGCATGAATTTTTGTTGTTGTTGTTATTAAAAAATTACTTTAGAGGGCTGGGGCGGTGGCTCAGTGGCAGAGCGCTTGCCTCACATGTGTGAGGCACTGGGTTCAATCCTCAGCACCATGTAAAAAATAAATAAATAAAATAAAAGTATTGTGTCTACCTACAACTAAGAAAACATATTTTAAAAAAATTACTTTAGGCTCATGTTTTCCTGTTTTTGTTTTATTTTACTATTGATTTTATTTTCAATAGTACTACTTTTAGACCAGTGAAGGTATATATGTGGCCATAGCTTATCCCTTCATTCTGTGAATAGAATAATAATTTATTATTTCTAATCAGCATTCTTCACCTGGTGCTCTGGTACATACATGTGATGGTAAGAGTTAACACTTACATGGATGTATTTAATGTAAGCCAACCTGCATCTGTGTTTTAATAATTAGCCCCCTAACAACCCTATTAATTGGGTCCTATTCTTATTCTTAGGGCCTTATTCACCACTTTATAGACAAACAAAATTACAGAAAGCATAAGTGACCTGCTTGGGATCCTATACTATTTTAGTGGTGGAGCTGCAATTTGAAGCAAGGTGGTCTGGCTCTAGGATCTGTTATCATACCCATTGCCCTGTGTTTCCTGTCTTCACATACTAGTTTTTGACACTTCCACTTTGGAGTGGTACAGGATCTTGGAATAGCTGTTTAATAAAAATAAATGGGCTTTTTTTTTTCTGTAAAAATCTTGCTTTTTGGAAAATGTCCCTTGTTTGACCTTAGTTTGATAATATTACAAACCCTGTTTAACCAATCACGGGTAACAGTATTTGTTACAGGTTAAACCATTGATTGATTTTCGTTTGTTATTATTGTATAAATGTCTGTCTTATAATGATGACAAATAAAAACATACCCAATTGGCATCTCACATCTGACTCAGCAAAATATCAAGGTGTCTTCTAATAGACTGTAGATTCTTAAGAACAGGTTTGCCTTGGGATTACACTTCTAACAAAGCAGTGTGGATGTTGTGCACCCTTCTCCTCTCCCATCTTTGTCCTGTTCAACTAGAAAGCCATCTCTGCCACTGGCCCTGCTCCAGATCATGGAAAGGAGCTTTGGGGAGCTTGTCAGGTCTTGGCCATCTGCATACCTCATTTACAGACAGAACCACTGAAGCCAGGGAAGGCTGGCTGGCTTGCCTGGGCCATTGTTTACCTCCTGGCCTGGAGCTCCCTCTTTCTACTTCATCCCTTATTGCCAGGGATCCCTTGAGAGAGGCAGAATCCAGTGGCATTAGAATCAGTCTCCATACCCTGTTGTTTCCCAATCAGAAAAGGAAACATTTAGTTTAGGGTTTGGATCAAGGTGTTCCAAATTAATTCTGTATTTCAAAATATTTCTGTAAGCTATGTGGAAAACATGTTTTTAATACATAGGAAAAACTTTAAGGTTAGGATTCTCCAAGTAGTCTATATTTTCACCATTGTTCTTTGTACTATCATTGGTAGCCACAGTTAAGCATCTTATAGTACAGGGGCTGGTAAGATGTGGTTGGTTCCAGTGCCCTCATGGCCCATATTCAGTGTTCCCACTGTGACAGGGGCTATTAGCCTCTTAGGGTCAGCACTGGTGAACTGTGAGAGCATGTGTTTTCCTAAAGGCCCAGGAGAGGGCTTCAGAAATTTGGCCCTTGAAGTAGTAAGCCAGGCAGTAGGGATACTAAGGTTTGGATCAGCCAGGATTGGATGCAACGAAGCAGCTTTGTGACTTTGGATAAGTCATTTGATTCTCTGGGGTTCATTTTCTTAAGCTATAAATTGGGGACATCCTGGTGGTTCCATTATGCAGTAGTTGAAATAATTTAGGTAATTAGATGATATAGAAATCTAATAATATGATGATATATGATACATGGACCTGGCCAGATGTGCAAGAAGATACACTGAGGGGTAGGACTCAGCATGTCCTTTAATTTGTAAGCTATGGGTATTGGATCTGGGGCATGCATGGAGTGTCTGTTCCTTTTTTCACACTAAATCATGTGTGGCAATATTTTGCCCACCCCAGGGGTGATACTGTTATCAGGTGACTGAGGGACTGCTGACCTGGGAGAATAGATTGTACCTGGTCACCAAGCAGTGCAGTGTCTCTGCCTGCTAGATATCACCAGGTTTTTAGAATGACTCTGAGAATTGATACCCACAAAAGAATTGAGCCTCCTTTAAACAGGCCACTAAAGGCTTGTGAAAATTTCCTTAAATTCTATTGTTTCTAAGAATTATAGTGTATTTTATTTGTTTTAACATAAAATGATGTTTCTTCTCAAATGTTAGAGGAGGATCGATGCATCAGGTGAGATGACACATTCATGTCTCACCTCTTATACTTACTCCTCTGTGGGAGTTCCCCACCTTGCACAGTGAGAAGTGGGGTCCTTTCTGCTTATCCTAGAGGGATATGGGAGCATGTGAGGCCATGCTTCACAGAGTTAGTCCCTGAGTGTCAAGAATTAACCCCAAGTTCCTCAATCACTATGGAATTTCTAGAGATTAAAGTATGTAAGAATGAAATAATTTGTGTTTATACCATTCTTTGGAGTCAGGGTGGAATTTCCCTGGATTTCCTGTTTTTAGTTAAAACAAAATTAGTAGTTTAACTTGCCTTAAGATGGTCTTTTTGAAATGCTTCTCTGAGAAGCCACTAGCATGAGCTAGCTTGGTTTTACACCTTCTCATGGAAGCTTATGAGCAAAGTATGTCCTTGAGGGTGGGTTTCAATGTCTTGTCCTGGTCAGTGCCCTCAGGAGCCCTTCACTAACCAATAGGCTACTGTCCTGGGGAAGGACTGGAAGCTGAGAAGTCTGAGGTTAGTATAGTTAAATGACCTTTTTCTTTTAATTTGCCACGTGATACTGTCACATAAACCACTCACTCTGCCTGTGTAGTTTGCATCTGTTATGGCAGTCAAGAACTTAGTCTTCTAATAGCAAGATGACTCCATCACACTGTAAGGATGCCATTTCTCAGGCCCTTTGATTGCATTTGTTTTCTCTGCTCTTGAAGAGGTTCATTTCTGGGCCCTCTCTTGGTTCAGAACTCTCTTGAAAAATTTTCTATGTCCTCTATGTTGAACCTTTTCTTCATTCTTGATAACATATGCTCCTAAGTAGCACAGAAACCTTCTAAGGAGGTGCCCAGAGTCCCACAGGAAGTTACCCAGGGTCTTTTCATAACCAAGTACGCACTCCATCGTACCCCTCAAATATAACTTAGGGTATACTTAAAAATGAGATAATTGCTTGGAAACATGATTTTCCCTTTCAGAACATACATTTTCATTTTTCCCTTGGGTATTGGAAATTCTACAAGGGTGTTTGGTGGACATAGAGTAACTATTGAAAATTCCTAGATTCCTCTTACAGTGAGGAAAGTCAATGAATTGAGGGGCTATTGGTACAGATGCAATTTGTCTGCAATGTCTCTCAGATTCTTAGAAGGAAAAGCCATCCTAGGAAAATCCTCAGAGCTGCACTCCTGGTTTGGCTCAAGGTGTTTTGGACGTCTTGAGTTCTGCCTTTCCTGTTTGGATTGGTAACATGTGTTTCCATTTACCTGGTCTGCAAAATGGAACACTCCATCTTTTTCAGTCCTCCTCCCTAGCCCTCACTTCTTGTTCTGAAAGCCAGTTCAGGCCTACCTTTCTGACATCCTGATTTAAGAATCCTGATTTATCCTAGGTGACAGTGGCTGGTGTCCAAGCCCCTGATCTCTCAACATCTCCCTTTTATGCATCCAACCTGCAGCTGCTAAGCAAGGACTCTTAAGCCCTGCCACTTGCTCTGGTTGTTCTTCTTGTCTCAAGACCCTGTGAAAAGTCTTCATTCCTGAATGGACAAAATGTAACCAATTTGGTCATTCTGGGTCCTTCTCTCAGGATCACCTAAGTCCTGCAATCCTGGCCTCATCTCCCATGTCATCCAGCCAGTGTGCCTCTATTTGCTGCTCTGAAGGCCTTGACCTCTGCCTTGCTTTTCCTGGGCTTAACTGTGCTTGTCTGCTGTCACTAAGCAGGAGCATCTCCTTGTTTCCTAAAGCGCATGCCAGGAGTTCCTCTTTGATACCTCCTGCTGCCTGCCTGTGGTTGGGAGGCTGTGTGTCTTCCTTGCTTGAACTTCTATGATACATTGTCCTGTGGCTATAGTGCTCCTTGCTGCTCTGTTTTAAATGCTGGATTTCCTTCATCTTTGGGGAGAAGAATGTCCTGTAGGCTGGGGACAGTGGAGGGAGGTCTGGGTTTCCTACTTGTTGTGCTCTTGGGCAGATCACTTACTCTCCATTTACCCCACCTATGAGATGATCCATCATCATTCTTCCTGCATTGAGTGATTGTGAGAAAGAGGACATGAAGTATGGCACACACTATGGGGACCAACAGAGTGGCACATGGGATTGATGACAATTCTTTCACTGGTCTTCAATCCACACAAGGTCTAGAGAAAGCTGTGCATGGTATTGGTGTTCAGTAAATACTGATGGAGCTGCAGACTCTCCTGGAGCCTGCATGGCTTTTTGTGGCTGGAGGTTAAGTGGGTATAAAAACCTATAGCCCTGTTGTTTGGAGGTATGATCTGGCTCCAGTTCACTGATTTTAATATTTACTCAGGACATAGTATTCCAGATCTCTTTCATGTTAACCCCTTCTCCCTCCACTCACCAAAATAAGAGAACCAATGTCCTGTTAGGGGGTGGCTGAATTCCCAGTGTTCCCTTTGCTGTACCAGGGAGACTTTCCCACTTCCTTGTGTAAAGCATGTGCCCACCACCAGCAGACCCTGGTCACTTGTTTCTCTCCACCTTCTCTTGAAGGCAGCTAGCCCTGGCTGCACATACTTCCATCTTTTTCTTTTTCTTTTTTTTGTGCTGGGAATTGAACCTGGGGACACTTAACTACTGAGCCACATCTGCAGCCCTTTTTTTAAGTTACTGAAGGTCTTGCTAAGTTACTGAGACTGGCCTCAAACTTGCCATCCTCATGCCTCAGCCTCCCAAGTCACTGGAATTATAGACATGCACCACTACACCCAGCTTTTTTCTTGATTTTTGTCAGGAATTAATTTCCTAGAGATGCTTGTACTTGAGAACCAAACTTTTGAATAGATAGTGAATGAGCTTTTTTATTTCATTAGTATTAGGAAAAAAATCACCATAAAACTTCCTTCATTCTGGCAGTGAAATAGAACTCTGTTAAAGAGATCAAATATGTGATGCCCTTGAGAAAAATCCCAGGCTCCTTTGAAAACTATATTTGGACCAAAGCCTTAATGTGCGTTTTGTCTCTGAAAGGTCTTTTTATAACTTGTACTAGGTAGATGAGTTTATTTAATTAAGAGTGGTAATTAATCTAGTAGTTATTAGCATATAAACATAATCTGAACTTCAAGACTATAGAAGAGATTTTGCAGTTCATGGGTATTAACTTTTGACACAGGGAAAGAAATGGAATTTGTATCAATGAGTTTGGTATGTTATTTAAAACCATGGAAATTAATTTTGTGTCAGGTTGTGTTTATAATTGAAGTGTTAAAGACTTGAAGAGTTTCGAAGTTGCATTTAATTTCTTGCAGTCCTTAAGTGAGTATTCAACAGAGAGTCTCTAAATAATTGGCCTTACTAATGAGAAGAATTAAATCAGCTTCTCTTTCTCTACTGTTGGGGTGTGGAATTAACAAACTGGGGAAGTGAAGGTTTTCCCAGAAGAAAGTAAATATCCAAGATGCCATTTTTCTCTTACACTCCATTTACCCCATAGGTTTGTTTGGAACATTTGGGGAGAGGAGGAGCAAGGGCACAAACCTGGATCTGAGAGCATCTCTACTCTGTTGCTTCCATACCTGTTAAATGTAGATCCTGAGCTATAGACTATCTGAGGCCATTCTAACACTAAAATTTTGATTCTATTTCTGATTTTTGGTTCTTCTGCTTAAATCTGTGTAGTGGATGGCTGTCTCTGTCATTCCCTGAACATAATTTAATCCCCCCAAAGTAAATTTACTGTATCAATTAGCTATTGTAAACCATTAGCTCAACTTTATATCAGTGAGATTCATTTATCTGGTTGTTTATATCACCAGTTTTTTTGTTTTTTTTTTTGGTACCAGGGCTTGAACTCAGGGGTACTTGACCACTGAGCCACATCCCCAACCCTATTTTGTGTTTTTTTTTTTTTTTTAATGTAGAGACAGGGTCTCACTGAGTTGCTTAGCGTCTCACCATTGCTGAGGCTGGCTTTGAACTCATGATTCTTCTGTCTCAGCCTCCCAAAGTGCTAGGAACACCAGTTTTTTTTTTTTAATTGCTGTATAGTAATTCATTGTGTGAATAAACTGCATTTTATTCAATCTCACTGTCAATGGCAATTTGTGTGGTTTCCAGACTTTGGCTATTCCAAAGAGCCAATGATGTGGGGGTCTTGTTTTTTGGCATGTCCATGCACAGAAATTGAAGCTTTCTCTTTCCCCATGTCTTTGAGACATAATGACTACAGATCCTATTATTTGTCAAGTTTAGTAAACTTTGTGATAAGTGTTATCCCCTAAGGGAAGGATGCTTGAAGGTGTGAGACAGTGCCTTTTATATACAAGAGTTATCCTTGGTATTCCCCATGCTGCTTGTGACTAGGTGATCAGTGCAAGACAGAAAACACACGTGTAGTTTCTGGTTTTGTATTTTATCTTCATTTGGACTGCCCTGTATTCATGGTTGGGTTTTTGTTTTTGTTTTTATTTCTATATATGTGCTTTTCTATGACACTCCCATGAATTCTTTTGGCAGTGGGCCAGCTGCAAAGTATAAATCCAGCAGAACACACTTGGCATTCCTCTTGCAGGCACCCTGCCTTTCCCCTGTGTGCTGGGCTTGCCCCATGCCAACTGTGCTGGCTACCAATACCCCTCCCAGAGAGTCCCTCCCTGAAGCCCATGCCTTGCTGCTGCTAGACTCCCTCTCCAGCAAGGTCCCAGGTAAGGAAGGGCAGCTCCAGTATGATATGGTCTTGACTCCAAGGCAGTCAAGTAGGTGTGGAAGTGACTCCCCAAACACTGTCATATGTGTTCAGTTTGGGAGAAAGTGACCTGTACAACTAGAGCCTTCTTTTTCTGCCTTTGCGTTGGAGCTTGTCTGAAATGATTATTGGTTGATTGAGGGTGAGGCGGTATTGAAAGAAGCCTTGGTACACTTGATCAGTAATGAGAGCTTTTATGTTGGAGCCTGCAAAACATGAATTTCTGTCCTCTCCTTTTTGCAGAAGATGCATGGCATCCTTCCCTGTTTGGTTTATGTTCTCGTGTTTTATGTGGGTTGTAGGTTATTTTGGTTCTAATTACATTACGTTGACATGTAGTTGGGAGATTTGCTGTTCTGCCTAAAGAATTCTAAAAAATTTATCTAGCAAACAAGGGAACACATTCACTCTACGGTGTTTGTCGTGACCTATAATTTCTCAAGTCCTCTACCTGCAGCTTTGGGTACATGGTTGCTTCTAGACAGCTGTTGCAGCCTGTAGATTTCTACCCCTGTTGCTTTACTTTCCATGGCTAAAGGCCTGATGTCTTTCTGCCTCAGCACTGTCGATCTCTGCCCACCTAGCTTACTTAGACAGAAACTCTGGTAGGCAGGTGATCAATCATATTACTACTCGCTTGCCTTATGCTATGCAAGCATTCTTGGTAGCTATGTCTCACATCCCATTTTGATCACAGACATTTTTTTTCCTACTTATATTTCTGGTTGGTGGTGACATAAGCAATTGCATGATAAGGAGGCAGGCTTGTGTTTTGATAAACTTAGTCCTGAGTTTTATCAGAGTTGCAAGATGAATAGACAGGAGGGAAAGGGGGTTTCATTTGGACCATCAGTGATGGTATTGCTATAACTGGGATGCTATAAAGGGGAAGACGTTGCTGGACCATCTCTCCTGCTCCTTGACCATGTGGGCACCTTGTCACTGTTCCTGTTTCATTGAGATCAGTGAATACAAATGAATGAGCTCATAAGAGATCAGTGGAGGGTGGACTTCCTGAAGCCAAGGACGGCACGAGGTCACAACTAATGCAGAATATACCGAGTCTCTTGGCCTTCTTCCCATTTTGTGTGTTCAGAGTCTTCCTTGCTGCCCCTGTGCCTTTCCTCTTTCAGTCTGTCTAGCTTTCCTGGTCCCTAGACTTAGCCCCTCTCCTTTTCTTTTCTTAAAAATCTTTTTTATAACTTTACTTATTATTATTTTTTTATGTGGTGCTGAGGATTGAACCTAGTGCCTCACATGTGCTAGGCAAGCGCTCTACCACTGAGTTACAACCTCAGCCCTCTCTTTTTCTTTTAATCCTATCAATTTTCCATTGAACTGCTATTAATAGAATATTGCAGTAAAGGTCAAAGTCTTAGTACTAGTTGCAATAAAATTGCTGGTTTCATGTTTTTATTTGAAAATTGACTGATTAAATCCTCATAGAAACAAATATGAAGCCATCCCAAGCAAAACTGTTTTTGCTTTTGTTTTTAAAATTGCTTGGGGGCTATGGTGGTTTACCTTTGCCTCTTTTCACTGGGCAGTGGAGAAAACTGAGGTTGAGTACTGTTTTGTAATAAATCTGAATAACTACCTTCCCCCAATATTTTTATTTTGTGCCTTTTGTAAAATAGTTTAAAATAACTTTCTTTGGAGATTATTTGAAGACTCCACTTATGTTCTAATTTAAAATCAAGCACAGTGGAAATGTAAGAGAATTGAAGTTTCTTGGCTTACCACAGCAACTACTCAGAAAAACCAACAGCCATGTTAACGCTTCTGTGGAATGTACTGACTCAGTGTTACAAAGATTTCCCTGACCTGTTAGGCAAGTCCTGTCTCTTTAAATGAGAGAGTTATGAGCCTTTATAGCCCTATTTGACTTCTTCTTACTTCACGTGCCTGGGTGTATTTCTCCAACTGTTTGAGCCTCAGTTTTCTCATCTGAAAAACGAGAGTGATGATGTTACCCATCTATGAGATTGCTGTGCAGAGTAGGAGTATACGTAAAGTGCTTACATCAGGCCTAGCACATAGTAAATGCTCATTTAAATGAGAGCTAAGAGCATTCCTTCCTAGTTTGCCTCTGAGGCAGAATGGAGCACAAGGCTTACGGAGGTAGGAACACAACTTTTGAAGACAAATAGATTTGTCAGATTTCAGGTACCAGCATTTTTGGTAAGATTTTAAACTTTTCCAAGCCTCAGGTTCTTCAACTGAGGAAAACCAAATTCTTGTCTTCTAAATGGGACAAGAGTATTTGAGGGCCAAATGGGATAGTGCCAAATGGGAAAGAACAATGGATCATGGAGAACTGGTATCTGTGAGTATTCTACCCCCCCCCCTTTTTTTAGTATGAAGTAGCATTATCATGCTTAAAGAATAAATAGTGATATTTAAGATTTTTTGAGGGGTTACATATGCCACACTGAGTTCTAAGCGTGGTTAGGAATTTTGACTTGTTGAAGCTTACCCATAGTTCTAAGAGAAAGTCACTACTTGAGTTGGTCTGTTTTCTTTTTGTTTTTGTTCCTGTTTTTTTGTTTTTTTCGCTGTAACCAAAGTACATGACAAGAACTTAGAGGAGGAAATGTTTGTTTTAGCTCATGGTTTCAGAGATTTCAGAGATTTCAGTTCATGGTCTGCCATCTCTGTTGCTCTGGGCCCGAGGTGAGGCAGAACATTATGGCAGAAGGGCATGGAGGAGGAATGCTGCTCAGCTCAGGACAACTAAGAAGTAGGAAGAAGGGAATGGAGACAAGATGTCATCCTCAAGGGCAAGTCCCCAAGGACCCACTCCCTCTAACTAGGTTCTACTTCCTACTCATAAGTAGGATTCATAAATCCTTCAATGGATTAATCCACTGATGAGGTAAGAACCCTCATGATTCAATCACTTCCCCTGAACCCTATTTCTGACATTGGGGACCAAGTTGAACATAGGAGCCTTTGAGGGGATATTCCAGATCTAAACCATAATGCTATTCTTATTCCCCTTTTATGGATGAGGAAGCTGAGGGCTTAAAGGGTTATGACCTTGGCCAAGGTCATAGAAATATAAGTGGAAGACCTGGGTGAACTCAATCTGCCTGTTTCTTTAAATGAGAGAGTTATGAAGCCCAGTCTTTACCATGGAGCTTGGGCTTTTAAATCAGATGCCCTTTCTTTCTGTCTCTTTTTACATAAAAGGTAGACATTATCCTACTATTGGGAGTTGCCTGGCTTAATGCCTTTGGGTGGAGATGATTAAACATTTCTCCCTTATGTTGGTAAATACCTCATAAATATTAATGGCATCATGTCAAAGAGGGTTTGGTTTGGCCATGTTGGGTTTTCTGTTACTGCTCACACCCTTATTTTAAGCTACATCCCTGGTGGCTCATAAACGAGACACTGAGGGAATTTGCTTCCTGTGTCTTTTCAATTTAAATCATTAGCAGGAGATGATGAGAGCATATTAAATAAGCTTAACCTTGGTTCTGCCTCTTTGCAAAATGGAGAATCATGAATTGATGAAGCCAGTTCCTTCCTCCCTTCGTAGGCTGGTGCAAGGATGCCAGCTGCTGGAATGGAGCCAGAAGCAGAAGTAATGGGCAAAGAAAGGGGGTCTTGCCAGTGGCACAGAAGGGGGGAGGTAATTTGTTGCAGCTAATTTCTGTTTGGAGGTTGAAGACAGTTGGCCACACAGTTCACAACAAAGCACAGTCTCTAGAAAAGAGTGTATTATGTGCATGTGAAACTGAGATTGTATTTCTATGACAATATTTCTGAAGCTTTTAAAAAATCTTTTAGTTAGTGTCTGGGGGGAAAAGGGGTTTGAGCCAAGAGCTGAGGGAAATATGCACCATCTTTGCTTATGGATCTGAAATTTTTATTGTTGTAGAGCTGTATGTCTCCCAAAGTCATGCTCTTTAGTTGTCCCTTTTGAAGGGACACAGTACACATTCATCTTCCTGCTTCTTGGGACAGCCTGAAATTTTCCCCAAAGTTTGTTGAAGGCACGGAGTCAAATAATGTTTATGTGTGAGTGTACACGTATACACAGACACACAGATGTCTTTGAGGGGCTTAAAGAGATCCTCATAGCTTCTGTCTTTATGGGGAATACAAAGTGCAAATAGGTTTTGTTTTTGCCCCTCCTCTGGCAGTAGAACGGTAAGCCAAACTTTTCTTCTTCCTTTGAGGCAGGAAATCAGAGCTACAGTAACGAGACCAAGGAAGTGGCTGAAGAGATGACTGTTGATGATGTTAAATGAGAACAGAAGCATCCAACTACAGATTTAAAAGTTTCAGCATCATTCAGTTAATTTCACTTGTGTATCTAGCTGTTCTAGAATTTGTCTCCTGAGGGAAACAGACTGGTGTAAAAAGCAATCTCCTTGATGGCTTTTTGTTCCTACTTGGCTGTTTTGTTGGGGACCTTTTAATTTTTATGTACTTGTTAAATTTTTGAGAGGAGTGTGAATGTTTAATTCTTTTCATACTTTGTCCTTGTCAGGAGGAACTCTCAGAAACCCTGTCCACCTCATTGCTTGCCCTATTGACTTTTATGGAAGGAAGGAGACTGTATTCCACTTTAAGCCTTCTCTCTCTCTCTCTCTCTCTCTCTCTCTCTCTCTTTCTTCTGATGTCATTTCTTTGTCTCTCAAATTGACCGTGAAGTATGTCTAGTCCTTTGAATTCTGGGATAAAGTTTCTTAAACTACAAAGCTGAAGCTGAAAAGGTAGGAATAGTTGTTTCAGTGAATTGCTTCCCTCTGCCCTGTGGATGGGGTTCTAACATCTGTGTAGGTTTTGAGGAAAGAAAGGAATGGCTGATGTGGGATGCAGGATCCTGGAATCAGGTTGGATGGCCAATTAGGTTGGGTGGTGTGACTTGGGTTGATGCTTCACTTTGGCAAATGGTGGTGGGACTCTCGAGGATCAAAGAAAGTTAAGAGTGGTGCCCTCATTTCCCTTGCCTTTTAGAGGTAAGTTATCAAGAAATAGGGAATCTATGTGAATAAATCCTATAAAAATGGTTTTTTTTCTTTTTTTGGTTGTAGGGGTGACAAACTATACTGTTGATCAAGGGCCAGTTTCTGAATTCAGGACTTAGGCTGTGGTGGTCTATTGATCAAGTTGTCAAGAATGAAATATAGACCAGCTGGCCAGGATACTGGCACAACCAGCCTGTAGATAGTTGTGTGTTGGGTCCTGCAGCCAGAACCCTTCTGCATACTCTGTGGGCTTTCTGCAGTCACCTACTTCTGATGAACTTGGAGGTGAAAACAATCTCAGGGGTTATATTTCAGCAGGGGTGGGTATTTTCCTATTTTATTGTTTCTGTTGCTTAAAAAAAAAAGCAAATTCATAAATTCATGACTTGGCTATACCCCTAAGGATTTCTAAGAATGTTCTTCTGTTTGGCAAGTTCTCTTACTGGCTTATTCTGCCTTTTTGGTTGTAATTTTTTCCCCTTCAACTGACATTTTGAGGACAGAATGCCTCCCAAGTGTCAGTTTCGGAGTTCAAAAGCCAGAGAAGGAAATTGCATCTTCTCACTCTGATGTGCAATTAACTTTGTCTTTGACAAAGATTCCTTCACTCTACTGGAATGTGGGCAAATGTTGTAGAAGATTTGGAAGCTTCTAATGAAACCAGTGGTCTACCCTGAGCTTGCTTTCTCTCTCTCTCTCTCTCTCTCTCTCTCTCTCTCTCTCTCTGTCTCTTTCACACACACACACACACACACACACACACCAATTTTGTGGAACCCATGACTGGGATTAGTTCACAAAAATATCTGTAATTTAGACACTAATTCTCACCTGCTTTAAAAATGCCAAAGTTTATGAAGTGCCTTATTGGACAGCTGTTTCAACAGGGCCCTCAGGTTGGCAACAAGGGGAAATAAATTCCAGAGACAACAAGCTTACTGGGCAATTAACATGGGGAAGATGAAGTGTTTAGTTGACATGGAACGTGACATTCTCAACAAGGTATGGACCTGGTGGTGGTGTCCTGTACTTCCCCAACCATAGAGCCCTGGAATAACACTTTCCACAACTCTGCCTCCTCCCCTACCCCATCCTGCTTGCTGACTGACAAGAGAAAGAGGTCAGCAGGCTTTGCAGTTCTATGCTAATAAACAGCTACACGATCTTCAGCAGGCCATGGATCATTTTATTACCAGCTAACATCTTTAGAACTGAGCACTATGCTAAGGATATTATGTGTCCTTTCATATTTCATCCTCTCAAGAACCCTCTGAGGTTGGAAGAGAAAACCGAGGCTTCAGAACTGGGTTATAGAGTTGGAACTCACACCTGAGCCACTCCAAAGCTGCTACTGAAATGAATGGTCCATCAAATCTGCACTAGGATTTTTAACTTGTTTGCCCTTAATGTAGTTTGTGTGTGTGTGTATGTGTGTATGTGTAGAGATAGAGTGAGAGCCACAGTTGGTTGATCCTCAAAGGGAAAAGCTGACAAACCAGTTAATGGAAAAATTTAATATACCTTTCCCATCAATCAATGTATCAAACAGGAAACAAATACTAAATGTATAGAAAAATTAACTTTAGTGGACATGCATAGAACACAGAAGTGTAACTTGAAATGTTGACATTTTTAAATACACATGAAACACTCATGATTCCACCTCTCAGTGTTTATCCTTAAGAATTAAAGTCACCAATACTATTGTGATACATGCGGACCCATGTTTATAGCAGCACAATTCACAATAGCCAAACTATGGAACCAGCCTAGGTGTCTGTCAATGGATGAATGGATAAAGAAAATGTGGCATATCTGTACAATGAGGTTTTAGTTAACCATACAGAAAAAATGAAATTATGTCATTTTCAGGAAAATGGATGGAACTTGGAGAACATTGTTAAGCAAAATAAACCAATCTCAGAAGGTCAAGGGTCATATGTTTTCTCTCATGTGGAAGCTAGAGAGGAAAAAGGAAAAGAAAAAATGTGGATGGGTGTGTCTCATGAAAACTGAAGGGAGATCAGTAGAGCAGAGAAAAGCAATCAGAAAGGGGGAGGAGAGAAAAGAAAGGGGAAATACTGAGGAATGATACTGACCAAATTATATTGTACTATCGTGTGCATGTATGAGTATATAGCAACAAATCTCACCAATATGTACAACTATAACTCACCAATAAAAATGTGGAAAAAAAGAAACTTGTTAAAAATGACCATGTGCACACCTCAATAAATTTTAAGTCAGTATCATGAGTGCCACTTAAAAAAAATGCTAGAGACTGAAAAGGCAGATAAATTGCTCATGTTCTCATAGTGCTATGTGAACATGAGATTTGAGATGTGCTTCAGTTCCTTCTGCACTGAGTTCCCCATCTGCCCCCAGCTGGGAAGCTCACAGTACTGGGGGCTGACCTAGAGGCAGAGCAGCCTGTAGAATACCCTAGGGCTGCTGGATTGCAAGCTGCTCCTTATTCCTCAGAGGGGCCTAGGTGGAAGGCCATGTGACATGGGAAACACTCTTTCTTGATTTTTCTTGCTTTGTCGTTAGACATTTTGTAATCATAAATCCTGGCCCTTCTACTCTCTGAGGAGGAAGAGCCCTGAAAACCACTTGGGACTTGGTTTATGGAAATTCTGAACTATTGCAGCATTCCCGTGTCCTGATAACATAGAAATAAAAATGTCTTATTGATACATAAATTAATATCATCAGCTTTCACAAAACTGTGAAGAGGAGCTTTGGTAAATTGGAGTTTATACCCTAAGTGTTTCTTTTAATGGAATAATTCTGATTCTCAGAGATAGGTGTGTGTGTGTGTGTGTGTGTGTGTGTGTGTGTGTGTGTGTACGCATGCACATGTGCACATGCATGTGTGTGTGTAAGAATGTGGCCCTGCATCATTGGTGGCATCTCCTGGGACAAGAGCCAGTTGTTTCTCCTCTCTGAGCCTTTGATGTAACTTCAGAACCCTACTCTAAGGTAGCCTTGGAAGAAGTAGATGAAATAATGTATATGGAGTCAGGAACTAAAAGCTTTTGGAATTATCATCACCTACAACTTAATTTATTCAGGCTCAGAGCTTCAGGATGCAGAATCAGTTTGGCTTCATTCATGCATGCATGCATTATATGCTTCCTTTTATTTATTCATTCCTACAGAGGCTTGAGAAACTAGGATGGTCTGGAAGTTCAAGCTGGCATCCACTGTTCACGATGAGTCTCAAGGAAATGAATAGAGAAGAACTTAGATTCAAAAGATATGGAAGCTAGAAAGGATTTTCCTTTCCTTTTGCACTGAAAGGGAAAAAGGTTCACAGAACTAAAATGACTTACCTGGAGCCCTAAAGTTAGCTGGACAGGTCAAGGGTAATGCTATAGTCATCCTCATAGTATCTGTGTGCATGAATTCATTTCCCAGCATTGTGTAAGGAAACTGGGGCTTAGCAAATGTAAGGTGCTTGCCCGAGGTCACAGGGTCACGTGGTTGCTCCTCTGTTCTGTTTAGCTATAGACCTTACTGTCCCATCCAGAACTCTCTATAACCTGCCTCTTTGGTATTTAATCTGTTTATTAGCATTAACTAGCTGAAATCATACATATGTCCTTAGGCAAGGCAGCATCTCCAAAGTGAGGGGGATGTGTAACATGTTGTTAGATCCCCTGAAACGTATACCAATCTCTTAGAGATGATTTAAAGCTATCATGGGATTAACTGGTACATATAGATTTATGTAACTTGGTTCTATTAGAATTTATTGAACATGTTCTCGTGTTCACTTCTGAAATGGGGTCATTCACTAGGCCCTCAGGGACCTCCCTATCCCGCCTCCTCTAGTCATATTTTCTCAGGCTTTGTCAGAACTATATTTGAGCTTAGTGCAATGCTTTTTCTGTGACAATGCTAGAATTTAGTTTGATCTTTTTCTTGATATGAGAAATTGGTAAAAACTGACTTTAATCACCATGTTCTTGCCAATTTTGGCTTCCTCCACTGTGTTTCCTTATATTACCCTTCATAACTGAGTGACAAGTACCTCGTGGAAAATAGGACATTTGTTTAGACTTGTGGGCCATTCTGCCTGGAAGGACCATTAGGACTGTTTAAGGTATCAGGAAGCGAAGTCCCAGAGACATGATATCCCCATGTGTACTGGTGATGTTGGATCCATAACTTTGCTGCTAGTGGGTGTTGCTGATGGCAGAGGAGTAAATAGTGGACAGAGGGAGCCATCCACCACGGTGGACAGAACTCAGAGAAGTAAATTAACCTTGCATTCATTGTGGACATAACTATGAGGGGGGTGTGGGAGTAGATAGTGATACAATTGGTCATGTAGGTTATACACTTGTTATTTTATATCTAAGCAGTAGACTCCTCAAATTCAATCAAATATTTAAGGGAAAAATCCTGATCTACTTTCTTTCTAATGACTATGGAACCATTAGTGCATTTCTTGTGGACAAAAACACATGCATGTGTGTGCCATCCTTCACTCTGACTCAGTGGTGTACGCACACACGCATCTCTCAGGCTTCACTTCTGCATCTGCTCAGAGTCCCCTTTGACATCCAGGTAAGCCATTAAGTTCATTCCAGGACCCTTGGGTAGGGCATTCTGGGTAGTCCAGCTGTTTCAGAGGCCCTTCCCAGTGGATCAAGAGGCATTCTCCTCTGCTGGGCAGGTACCTTGGAGATCTTAAAGGTGTTTTAATTCTAAACAGAAGGAAAAAATCTCTCCCAGGCCATGTCCCAAGTGATCTTTATTTCTTTTTGGAAGTGTTCTGTGTTTCTTTATGGGAGGTTACAGGGGTTACAAATGCCAGCCCCTGTTCTCAAGGAGTGTGTCTAGTGTGTGTGTAGACAATCCATGAATAACTGGGAAGTGAGACCTTAAATTTCTTGCACTTGGGCATATGTGTGAGTAATGTAGTATGTTTGTCCATGAGCCAAGCTATGGTTTATATTTAGAATCTGTACTGCACATGCACATCTTTAAAGTATGCATACATGCACATGTACACAAATAGACACAGTGATACCTTGCATCTATGAAGATTAAATTATGAGTGATAATTCTTATGTAACTGTGAACCAAGGTCAGGTGGCAGATGGCTTCAAATTTTTATGTATACAGGAAGCTGTGGGGAAGGTTGTTAAAGATGTGAATGCTTGGGCCCAGGAATGTGCATTTTTAGTGTTGATCCTAAGTGATTCTCAAGCAGGTAGCCCATGGCCCACACCTTGAGAAGCTTGAGTTAGGAGAGGCAGGGAAAGCTGGTGGGCTGAATTCCTTTAAGGTGCACCTCATCCCCTGGCCCCCTCGCCTATAGGGATCCCACTTGGACACAGTTCACATTTAATAGTAGGAGCCTTAATTTGGGTATTTAGATTTTAAAGATCATTATAGATACAGAGAGCTGAAGATATCTGTGTAAAAGGGCAATAGACACTAGATTAGCTGCCTTTTGTGGCGAGAGTCATATGTATTTCCTTCTTGACTCTAACCAAACAAAACAAAAATGCCAGGAGGATTTGAATCCCGAGGATGTTTAGATGTCTTTATGGAGTTGGCGGGTATTAATGCCCAGCCCATAGGCTTCCCTGGCACTTTTCCAAAGGAACGAAACCAATTTTTCTGTCCAGCAGTCTGTGGGCAACTATTTAGAAAGGCCCCATGTAGCATACCTATGAATTATTATAGTTTGTCATGTGACAAACACTCTATTCTGTTGGCTTAATGTTTTGAAATACCAAGTTGTCGTTAAATCATTCAGGTGGTAAGCTGCTATTTGCTTATGGTGTGAACCACAGGCATTTATTTGCCAACTATCTTAACCTATGAGAGGTGGTTGTTTGGCTCTGGGACGGCCTTTACTCCAGAGCTTCCAAAATATAACTGTGGACATTAAAACACTCTGCCTTTTGTGGCAAGAGTCATAATGTATTTCCTTCTTAACTCCAACCAAACAAAACAAAAATGCCAGGAGGATTTGAATCCTGAGGGTGTTTAGATGTCTTTTTGGAGTTGGTGGGTATTAATGCCCAGCCCATAGGCTTCCCTGGTACAGGGATTGAGCAGATCCAGGCTGGAGCCCAAAGGTCTGCATTTCCAAGGAGCTCCCAGTGGGGACCTTGTCCCAGGGCCTTACTGAGTAGTGAAGGATTGGGAGTCAGACAGACAGATCTAGATGGAAAGCCCAGCTCTGCCATTTCAATGTGTGCTGTCTTGTGTGACTTTGTGTACTCAAGTTACCTCCTAAAGCTGTTTCCTTCTTTGTGTGGTAGAGACAATGTGATTGAATTGGATAATCTATAAAAAGCACCCAGCTAGACAAATGTTAGCACTCCTTCAACTAGACAATAGTTGATAAGATTAGGAAGATGTAAGGAATACCAATAATTGGATCATCACCAAGATCTGTCAGAGCATTACATTCTGAACAAATCAATAGTTTTAGCAATTGAAGAAACTTTTTAAAGCACCAAAGGAAAAAGATTTCAGTGTTAGGTAAAGCCTGTGGTCAAGATTTTTTTTTCCTAATGTGTTTATTGTTCATTCCATTCTGAGACCTGTGAGAAATATTTACTTATAAAATTACTATAGTAATGTTGGTTTGGTCAGAGAAGAGAAGTTTATGAGAATTGAATTTTTGATTTCCAATTTTTATAATTTGGTGTGTAGAAACTGATTTTTTTTTTTGATAACCTCTTTTTGGGAAATTTTTATTTTGATGGAGGCAGGCAAAGATGTAGAGGAGATCTCAGTTTCTCCTACCATTCTACACTCAACATAACAGGCTCCTGTGACCTCTGGCCATGAAAATGTGTGAGGATTTCTTCCCATCAGCCCACCAAGCGATGCTTTAGCTGAGTGTCCTCAAATTCAGTTGAGTTCTAATGTGGCCTATCTGGAGATGCCATCAGAGCCCATAGGTTGAGGGCTCAATCTCACAAGAAGGCTCCCCACTTCAGATGCCAGTCATGAGTAGGGGCATCTGACAGAGTGGCTATGAATTGAGGTTGCTGTGACCCCCATCTTTGGGTTCAATTAATTTGCTAGAGCTGGTCTCAGAACTCAGGTGAACACATGTGGAAGAGACACATAGGGCTAGTATGGGAGAAGGACTCAGAGCTCCCATGCTTTATCTGGATACACCACCCTCTGAGAAACTCCAGAGACTAGCTATCTGGAAGCTCCCTGAAACCAGTTCTTGTGTGTGTGCATGCATGTGTTTATAAAGGCTTCATTAAACATCAAAGGCTGAGTAAAACATTGGCCATTGGGGATCACATTCGCCTTCAGCCCCTCTCCTCTCCCAGAGGTTGTGAGGGGTGGGACCAAAAGTCTCAATGTTTTCTTTAGGAATGGTATTTCTGGTGAGGAGCCTCCATCCTGAAGCTATCTAGGGACTCCCCACAATCATCTCATTAGCATACAAAAGATGCTCTTACCACTTTGGAGGTTCTCAGGGTTTGGGGAACTGTGTGTTAGGAATCTAGGAGAAAGACAATATACATATTTCACAATATCATAGGACATTTGCCTATGTTCTGTTACTCTATAGGAAATTAGGGGACATGGTTTCTAAACCTATCTCTACCACTAACTGTCTCTGTGGCCTTGACAGTTCCCACAGCTCTGGGCCTTCGCTCTCTCTAAATATGATGAGGACAGAGGTTTTGCCTGCCCTATTCGCTGCTAGGTACAATGCACAGAGCAAGTGCTCAGTAACTGCTTGTTATGCGAACGAAGGAGCTAGTCAAGACCCATGCTTCTTAAATGCTCATATGCATTGTAATCACTCCAGAATCTTAACACAGATTCTGACCCATTAAGTTTGAGGTGAGGCCTGAGATTCTGCATTTCTAACCAGTTCTGGGGCGATAATAATGCCTTTTATGGACTACATTTGAATGCAAGTCTCTAGATGAGATGCGCTATTCTGTGATTGACAGAAATCCTCATAATTTCTTTTTCGAAGTTGGTTTGGCAATATCAGCTTGTCATTGAAGCTGACTAATCATCTGGGGCTCTGGCCATCTTAATTCAAGGGCTGTCTGTTCAACCTGACTGATTGCTCTCATGTTTCTGACCATTTATTTAGTTCAGATATCTGTTCAACACTGGTCCTCCCAGTAGTAGCAGCAGCAGCAGCAACTGGGATCTAGTTAAAAATGCAGGTTCTGGGCCCCCACCCCAGAGCTCCTGAATCCAATCCTCCACATGGGGTCAGCAGACTGTTCTAACTAGCCCTCCAGGGGATTCTGATGTTTGAAAATTACTGAGGGTCTTAAAAGTTGTCAACAGGTTTTAAGGCAATTAAGTATGCTCCTCATGGGTATCAGCACGCTTGGCTTCTGGGTCATGCCACTATCTTGAAACCAAGTACAAACTGATAGAGTGAAAATGGTGGGAAACTTGGGTCGATTTTAGTCAACTTCTTTAGTGAGCAGAATGTAGGGATAGGTGCAGTTGTACTGTTTGGAAGTCACATTTCTGTGTCTTAGGTGAGGGCTCTTGTGCTGGTGTTCTCCTACTGTTAACAGGGAGTTAGACATAGCTACCCATGGGAATCACCTGGGGTGCTTTTAAAATTGTCAGTGCTCAGCATCACCACCCCAACCCCACCACCACCCCCACTTTGATGTAGTCAATCTGGTCTTCAGCTTGGGCATCAGGATTTTTAAAAGCTCCCTCAGTGACTCTAGTATTCACTCAAGATTGAGAATTACTGGATTAAATGAATACATGATTTGATTCTTTTTCCTCTGTATGTTTCCAATTTATTTTAAATTTCCATGCAATAACTCTTTTTTTTTTGTGTATATGTACAAACAATTCTGTGAATTTTGACAAATACATAAAGCCATCCAACCACCACTGCCACACTCAAGATTCCTAGCATTCAGTTTTCACAAAGGCACTGCTTCTTAAATGATAAGTTGAAACATATGGACTTCCTTTAATATTTTTTCATTAGTGTTACTGTTATTGTTGTGTTGTTATTGCTGTTACTGTCTGAATTCCAGTATTTCAGAATAAGTGTGAAGTTTGAAACTGTTTGATGACCCTTGCTTGCTATATAGATTGGAGACCCTCCTAATCAGGGTTTGCAACGATGACTGCATGGTGGAATGACTGGGAAACTTTCTAAACTACAGACTCTGGGGTCTTAGCCATTATAAAGCTGCCCAAGTGTTGCTAACTGGCAGCCAGGCCTGAGAATGACGCCTTATGAATTACCTGTAAGGTACCTCCACGTCAAAGGTCATGGCTCTTGCCTGGTGCCATGGCGCACACCTGTAATCCCAGTGGCTCAGGAGGCTGAGGCAGGAGGATCACGAGTTTAAAGCCAGCCTCAGCAAAAGCGAGGCACTAAGCAACTCAGTGAGACCCTGTCTCTAAATAAATACAAAATAGGGCTGGGGATGTGGTTCAGTAGTTGAGTGCCCCTGAGTTCAATTCTGGGTATCCCACCCCCCAAAGAAAAGGTCATGGCTCTTGTCAAGGCCCACATTCCTTCTCTTGGACACATGCACTTCTGATGCCTCATTTTTTATTTCTGTGATACCAATTTGGATGTGTTTTCAAAAAGAAAGAACCAAAGAAAACAACATCTTAGTACAGGTTGATCATTGACATTTGCCGTTGGTGAATGTTCATGTTTTTGTGTCCCTGCAGTGAGATCCTACTGATCTCAACACCACCGTGATAGTGCAGATTGCAGTTGTACCGTCTGTTGGCAACAGTGTGGTGCTGTCTCAGTCTGTCCCAGCACATGTTGTGGTTTATTGTGGGAGTAAAGAATGAGGTGGATGCTCTCTTCTTGGGCTTTGTGAATCAGTGTAACGCTTTCCTGACTTAACTGTTTCTAAGAACAGACAGTGTGGTTATACTTTTAAAAAGATATTTTCTAAAGAACTGGTATTTAGGGAACACTTTCCCCTCTAGATCTAATGCAGCTTAATATTCAGGGGTTGGGGTGCATTTGTCAGCATTGCTTAGTCCAGAATCAGAACCTAGTTTACCCAAAGGTGCTCTGGTAAGGTAAGTATGCCATGTACATTAGCTTTTCATTGTTATAATTAAATGCCTGAGACAAGCTAACTTCATAAAGAAAAAAATTTAGTTAGTTCACAGTTTTGGAGGCTGAAAGTCCCGTATAGGATGAGTCATTGGCTCTGCATCTGTAAGGGTCTCATGGTAAATCATAGTAGCAGCGATGCATGTGGGAGGAGGGATCTCATCTCAAAACAGGAAGCCAGAGAGCAACTCAGGGTCTTGAGAACTCATTATAGGAGATCAGTATTCCTTTCCCAGAGCAGCACCCCAGTGACCCAAAATCTTCCCACTAGGCCCCACCTTGCCAAGCTTCTATCAGCTCCCACATTGTCACATTGGGGACCAGACTCCAAATACTTGAACATTTGGGTGAATGCTCAAACCGTGGCACCATGTTGTATGTAAAGTTTCTAAAATACTATAAAGATACTCTCACTTGATGGTTGGAGTGTATGCATGTTATGGATGAGAAAGCAGCCTGGAGGGAAGATGTGATTTACTTGCTCAGTTTTTCTTTCATCTCTCAGTTTTGTATTACTTACTTGCTACTAGATTCATCCAAGAGGCTACATAATGGGCAAGAAGATTAAAGGATAATTTTAGGTGGCTGTGGTAGTTCTATTAAATTCAAACCTCATTAATTGCTTAGCACTTCTATTCTATGGATCATTTAGTTCAAAGAGCTCAGTTCAGGCATGTAGACAGGCCACCTTTACCCCCTCATAGTGCCCAGAAGGCTCCTAAATGCCTTAAGTACTTTGTCTGGTCATAACCACCACCATCTTCCTTAGCTCCATGGAGGGTTCCAGCCTTTTTTCTTGGTTCTTGCCATGCTAATACCACTACCATTCCCTTATCAATAGCTTTGTCATAATATTGTAATAGTTATTGGATATTAAAGCTCCTAGGAGTGCCTTTATTAGTCCTAATTGCTACACGACCACTATGAAACATTGCCATCAGTGCTTGGCAATAGATAAAACATAACTTGTCCAAGACCTCCAAGGTCATGGTGTTAGTTTGGAGCTCAGGTGGTCAGATGAATAAACTATTTTTATGTTCAATGGAAAGGTCACTTCAGGGTCATGCACTTATAGTAGCAGATTCTGGTGCTGGTATTTTGACCTTGAGGGCCTTTGTAGAATACCCTTCCTCCTTGATTCTGGGTTTGGAGTTTTAAGTTAGATTTCTGCATCCTTGGGGTTCAGTGTGTGCTTTGTAAGAAACACAGAAAGGTTAGGATAGCCTGTAAATTAAAATGCTTAATTCTCCTCTTTAACCCTTCCTATGTGAGGAATTATATACCTACTGACACCCTTGAGCCATTTGTGAATCACTAAACCCCAGACTGTCATTCCAAAAAATTATTGCAACTTCTAAGAACAAATGGGATGCTTAAAAAAAAATCTGGGGGAAAAAATATATCCCATTTGATTTACTCTGGAGAGAGGGCAAGTGCTTTATAACTTGGGGATTACCATAATAAAACATCTTTATTCTTAAGAGAACATAAAATGACACAATGTAAAAGTACAGTATCCTGTAGCTTACTTCTGGTGGGTGACTCATTGTGATTTGCAAAGAAAGAATATGAATGGAATCCAAATTTTAGGGCTATTCATAGGTTACCTGTAGAGAAAAATTTGATGACTTCCCTTCCTGTCCCACTTGCTCTCCACACTTGGTCATTTTATGAGCAGATAATTTAGGGAGCACATCTAATCAACCCCAAGGGCAGAGCTGACAGAATGAGGCCGTTTTGGAAACACTCAAACAGAATAGGTAAGGTACTGTGGGTGGTGGAAGGTTGTCCTGTTAAATGACATGTGTCAAAATTGAGTGGGAGTGGAATTGGTATGTCTAGACACTGGGCTTTGAATGGTCCTTGAGATGATGGTGGTGCCATTTCTGACCAATCTATTGCCGAATAAGCCCAGGTCCAGAGAAGGACAGCATGTGTGATTGGGTGATGGTGCACCTCCAGTGGGATGGGACACTCTAGAGATAAGGAGTCTGCATGTCAGCTCAGACAGGGCCTGATGGAGGATGTGATTGGAGTCAGCATCACTGTGAAGGGGGTGAGCTGGGGAGCACATACTTGTCTATCAAGTAACTGAGCTGGGAATTAGTGGGCATCTGTGAAGCCAGAGGGAGGTCATTCCAGGGTATGGAGGCGGCTCACCCAAGGGTCTTATTACCTTGAGTAAATCATCTGGGTGTGTTGAATCTACCTGGCCTGAAGCACATAATGTGACAGTGCTGTATTGACTATTGCTATTATTCACCACTGTCTTGGCCTAATTTCATTTGTCATTCTCCACTCTGTTATTTCTTATCCTTGAATCTCTTGGCCTTTTCTCCTATTTTTGGACAGAAATTTGCCCTGTGGATTTTAGACAAACCAGCTTTTCTGTTTTTTTTTTTTTTTTTCCCCTTCCCCCAGAGGCCGCTTGCCTTCTCTCCTCTCTGGCTCATCCCCCAGGAAACCATCCCTACCTACTCCATACCCCTGGTGCCAGCCCAGAGTCAGCCCCCCCTGATGGAGCCCTGTTTGCCCCAGCATGGGGTATGTTTGTAAGGGCAAGCAGTGGAGGGGATTGAGATGAGAATGAGCCAAGGACAGCACAACTGATAAACCCCTCTTCAGACACAGGATGTCTTGAAGTATTTTGTAACAATTATATTTTCATTGCCCCATTGAACTATTTGTTTGGTTCTAGGTATGTAGATGTACAATAGTAAAGTCTATGGATCTGTGAACCTGTAGACATTATTCTACAGATATTTATTTTAACTTCTAGGATATTTGTTTCCAATTTGTGTTGAGCCTCAGTTATCAGCAACTGTCAACCTTTTTATGCTTTTACTTCTGGTTACTCCCTCTGTTTTGCACATTACAGATTGTTTGTAAATCATTTAATACAAAGATGACAAGATCACTTAAAAGGAACCTTGTGATGAATCCTTTCATAAGAAGCAAGAATATTCATTTAGGATGCGTTAAGTGCCAGACATTGTGCTAGGTCCTTTCTTAGGAGATCCTTTTGAAGTGTTAACTTCCCAAATTATGATTTGTCCAAGGACACACACTTAATATATTCCTGGATTATTTTGGTTGCAAGCAAAAGAAGAAATATGCCTGGCCCATTGTAGGGCCTTGGTGAAGTGTTACTTAATGAATGAACTAATTACAGAGAGGGGTAATTCTGAGCTATGTTCTATGCTATACAAGGAGTCACAAGAACATCTACAGGGAGGAATAAGGTGAATGAGAAGAGAAGTAGCAAAGGAGGCCTTGGAAATGTCCATATTCAGAGGCAGGGGCTGATATTCTGGGCAATGTAGCCTTTGAAGTCCTTTCTATTCCTACCAGACTGGTATCTTTCTGGCCCCAGTGTTGTCATAGTTAATGAAGGGTCACAGCTAATTAAATTCATGCTTCTGTTCCTTAACAGCCATAAGAGAAGTTACCTATGGTGCTTTTGGGCTCTTAGAGGTAGCTAAGCTCATTTTGAACCTGCTTTCATGTTAAAGATCCAAATTTTGAATTCCTTAAGAATGATGCTCCCTTGTTTCTCTAGACCTTTCAAAAAATATTGTGGAAGTTTTGTGTGTAACCTGTGGGCCCTGGGTTGTCCAAACTCAGCTCAGTGTGTTTCCCTTAGTGCCCCTTGTTTCTCAAGCTCACCAAGCCCTTCCTCTGGACTCTATAGCCTGTCCAGTCTCTGCCTCCCTTAGGGTATTTGTCTGCCCAGCTGTGTTTGCCTTGGTCTTTCCAAAAGATTATAAGCAATGATAACTGGAAGGTATGAAGTTGATCATGGGTTCATTCCTAGAATGGCCTGTCACCATAGACACCTGGGGGAAAAACCTGCACAGTGCTGATCAGGAAGGGTCGTGTTTTCCTGAAAAGAACAGACAGTGACTACAGAGGCCTTGCAGAAATTCTGAGATCAGATGTGCTATAGATCACTTTTTACTTTCAGAGTACCCATTCCTAATTTATCTGCCACTGAGCAATCCTATATTTTCTCTTCTGTCTTGCTGCACCCTGTGATATCTGCCCTTTTTAGCAGCCTGCAGTTGCCATTGTAGTTAATAACAGAAGGAAGAAGCGGTGTCAGGATAAGCTTGCTTTATTGTGATTTTCCTTGTTTCCTATCAGTAGTCTCAGCACAGCCTTTGCTTTGATAGCCCTAGACATGGGCTAAGGCAGGCGAGATTTGGGGATGGCCTCCAGGGTAGTTCCCTATGTGTGTTAAGGTCTTTTATTGACTGGTGTGTATAGGAAAATCAGGATGTGAATAACAGCATATTTCTTTGCTCTTCATTTCATAAATTTCTTATTGCAATAATGATGAGGACAAAAGGTCCACATTCTTCTGTGGAAGAGGAAAGAGTAGAAGGTAGGGGAAAAGGTAGGATAACAGGATAGGAAACTTTTCCTTCCATGACAGGCAATATCTTCTAGCTGTGTATATGCGTTCTTCTTTCCTAAGTTTTATGGTAGGATTCCCAGCATAGCAGAGCTGCAAATATTTTGCAAATTTGCATATCCCTCTTAAGCTCAAGTGAATCAATAATGAGCAATTGTTCCTTGTTCTTGGATAGAGGCCCAAACTCAATATTGCTCTGTATGCTGTGGTGAAACATGATCATCTCAGCTCCTTGTGGGAACCTCACCTGACTGCCATGTCTTTAGGGCCTTCTTGTTTGGGCATTCAATAAATACTAGTTGAACGGGTACCCAGAATATCAACCTGAAGTTGGGGCTGTTGTATCCTAGACTGATCCTGTCAGTTCTTTTCACATGATTCAGAAAGAACACTGGGGGAAGGACCTGGCTGTGTCTGTGTATCCCAGGTCATTGGACTTCATGTCCTTTTCTGGTTCTATGAAGTAGTAGAGCCAGACATGCAGGACTTTAGGTGGTGCTGGAAAATTCAGAAAGACTGAAAACTTGATGGAGTGAGAACAGCTGTTTCTGCCCCTGGAGGGGAGAGCAGGCCCTCTGCTTTGGCATAGTGTGGCTGGCCTGCCTGGCAGACAGCGCAGGAGGGACGAAGGCACTGATTTCAGCCCTACTACCTCTGAAGGGGTCTTTACTGACTGGTTGGTGACAGGAAATGCTGTAAACTGCTTGTCTTTACTGGAATAGGTTCTTACTGGAGATTCCCCTTTAAGAAGAAGCCAGACAGGTGAGTTGGGGCATAGCTTATCTGCCTATGTTGTTTCTGGAATTGACTGAAAAGTTTGGATGGAAGTTTTGTGGCTGGTAGTTGGTTTGCTTTTCTTTGGATTGAGCAGCAGCTGTTTGGATTTAGGCCTCTGCTTTTGCCGTATTAATTTTGGCATTTCTTGTTCCATAGTTGTGAACTGTCAAAATGTTTTTAAAAGGAGAAGCAGAAAGGGAGGAAGTATTCTGGACAGGCCGCTCAAGAGACAGTCTTCCTAGCATCACTCTTTTGGAAGGTTTGTTCTTTCTACCCAGGTACTGAGCAGAATAGAGGGCCTTTCTTGGCATAAATAGCCAGTGAGAGTCCAAGTGGCTATGAGGCCATCTTGGTACCTGAGCAAGGTACATATAATGGCCCAACCAGTTTGGTCACTAGGCACACAGCCAAAGCAAAGCCCTTTGGAACACAGAAGCTTTGAGAACCATCTCTTGCAACCATATGGCTAATGACAAAACTCACCATTGAAAGCATCTGCAAACTAGTGCACCAAGGAGTACCGAACCCTGATCAGTGTGACACGCAGAGGCCATAAGAAAATATGCAGTGGTGCAGCTCCTGGGCCCTGGATCTATATACTGCAGTTTGTTTACAAGCCCTGAAGATAGTCTATGGACCTCTTCAGAACACATTTAGGATGCAGGATAAGGAGAATATTAATAAGG
Source organism: Geosciurus inauris (assembly GCA_004024805.1). Lineage (NCBI taxonomy): Eukaryota > Metazoa > Chordata > Mammalia > Rodentia > Sciuridae > Geosciurus > Geosciurus inauris. Next base: position 31,510 of record PVHX01006108.1, on the reverse strand, counting down.
GAAGAAAACATAAAGAAAGTATTGAAAGACAATCCGGCCACTTATCAGAGAACCTGCTGTTCTTTATGAGGGAAGATTAATCATTAATTAGCTTTCAGTCATTAATGAAGTAAAGTATCACTTCATAGATTATTTGTAGTGTTATTCTAAATTTTGTTAGGTCACCCTTTCATTTTCCTAACTTGTTGTAAAATACGTTCAAGTGCAGTAAACATAGACCCTAACTAGGACATGGAAGTATTTGTACAATTGGGTGACCTGTCATGCCACACATACAAGGGGATTGGACCTTGAGTGGCCAGGATCTCAGTCCTGTGGCTACATCAACATCTTGACTGCTGGTGTGTGAACGCTTGTGCACATGTGCGTGCACAACCCCCACCCCCAAATGCTTACTTTCACTGTTCTTAAGTCCTGTCACCTTTAGTGGAGATTGTCCTGGCTCTCAGCACGACTCCTCAACTTATTCATCATCCACTCACCATCTCTGCCACGGGGATAATACCAACCTCAGTTTATTTCATTCCCCACCCTCCACAAACTTAGAGCTCATAGGTGTACCCACAGAGCATTCTGAAGATTGCAGCACTACAAATATGAAAGGGGATGGAAAATGCTTTGGAGTTAGTTGAAGCCTGTTTTTCTGTATATGCCTTGGCTGTGGTTTTTTCCCTCCAACATTCTCTGCTCTGGTGTTGCCCCAGGATGATTCTATACAGATGTTGGAAAGCTGTGAGCCTTCCCTTTTTAGAACACACTGACTTAGTCTGCATCTTCATTGGAAGGACTTCAGCAATCTGCATATGGGAAAGTAGCCTTATAAATTTCTGCTCCTCATCCAGCTGTTACTGCCAGTCTAGTTGTGAAATGTGACAGTACCATGGCCAACTGTGTGATGTTGAAATATGCTGCATCTGAAACTACTTTCTATCCTCCACGTTGCTATGTGAATTAAGAGAGAATGACTGGCAGTGATCAGTCCGTCTAAGTCACATTTTGAATTTGCCTCAACAGGATTTATATATATTTTTGCTAATTGCAAGACATTGTTTGAGACACTGTTTGCAAGGTATTGTGAAATGATAGCTGGAGACTATGCTTGCATTGAGGATATCTAAGAGTATAAGAATATTGATGACAACTAGTATTGGTAATGTACTTCAGGTCAGAACTCAGATGAGACAAGACAACTGTAGTCCTGAATGCCTGCCTGAGTCTAGACCATGTAGGATTTGGATAATGAAGAGAGCAAGGGAAGAGCATTTTAGTCAGGGGAGTGACACATAAATATGGAGGTGAGAATGAATAGTGTATGTTGGGGACAGCGTATAGATTCTGGGAATGATGGGTTTATGTATGTCCTAAGACACTAGGGAAAGATCAGATTGCAGAATGTGTGTGGACAGATATCATGGTGGTTTGGATAAAAAAAGAACCCAAATTGACTTAAACAAAAAAGACAATGCATTGGCTCAATAACTGATAAGCGGTCCATTTTTCAGGTTGCAGGCATGGTCCTCTTGGTCTGCCTTACTCCCCCTAGATTTTCTTGTTCACAAGAAGATGGCCACCAGTAGTCAGGGCTCTAAGCTGCTTTGTTCACATCTATAACCATCAAACAAAAGACCTGACTGAACCATTCTTAGCTATCATGGGTCCAGGGTACTGCTGTGGGCTTAGAACTGGGTTCTGCTCATCTCACAACTGGTCAGATTAGGGAAGAAATCATGCTGAGTGGTTTATGCCAAGTAAAGATTAACCACTGGATCTCAGTTTGGAACCAACAACATCCAAATCATATGGATGGTATATAGTAATTTGCCAAAGCAAAATCTAGAAGGCAGAAATGAATGGCAGATAGAGAATAAGTTACCATCCAAAAAGTCCATTCAAAGGCAAAATTATGAATTTGAATCCTAAGGCAAATGATCTCAAATGACTATAGAACTTATTCCATAGACAGAGCCATTTGCAATTTTTGGAGTATTATCTTGGTCCTTGATTATAAGAATATTGAAATCATATTTCACTGACCTTGGCCATATCTGCTTATGCCTAGCTAAGATCCCTGGTTACCAGTTTGCCTTTACTCCCTCATTCACTCTTTACAGCAACTTAGCAGGACTGTGCATGCTTAGTCAATTAGATGACCTTTATTGAGACCCTACAGAGTTCCCAATGTGAGTGGCTCTGCAGGGCCCCCTTCCCTCACTCCTGTGAGGTCCCCTAAGAGCAAGGCCCTATTTATTTAACATTCTCCTGTTAGAGGTTGTTCAATTGAGTCTTCCATTTGTTCATCTTAACATTAATAACCAAGTCTGTAGAATTGCTGAAGTTCAGTAGAGGCCATCCATCTATCCATTCATCTATGAAATGAGTTTCTGCTGTGTGACAGGAGCTGTGCTCCCACTGGGGATGAATCCAAGGAAGGCACATGGTCCCTACCCTTGGATTCTCAGTCTGGCTGGGCTATCTGAAAAATGCACAACTGTGATTTTATGTAGAATATACTGTATGTAGCATGCTGTAGAAATTTAGAGGAGGCATTTCTCTCACCTGGAGGCATTGGCAGATGATAGTTCTTAGTTGAGGTGATGTTTTAAAAGGGTTTGAAGGTTGGGTTGAAGCAGTGGGTAGGCATTTAGGGCAGTGTTATTTTAGGAAGGACCAGGTGTTACTCTATGGCTGGAACTATACTTCTTCAATAATTGGAAGGTAGAATGCAAATTCATATTCCTCAAACCTTCCACCTGAGATTCTGCTGAGTAGGTTGGGAATGTGGTCTTGGAATTGCATTTTTGTCTCCAACTCTCTAGCTGGAGAACCAGCTAGAGAGATGATGATCACAAAAGTATCAGGTCTTGGGTGCAGGAGGTAGGTGTGCGGCTAGGAGGGAAAAGCTTGCAAATATACTCTGGGCAGAGGAAGAGAAGGAGTCTGGAGAGAGTGGTCAAGGAGTCAAGGAAGGATGTGGGGATAGTTCGCAGGTCTGAGTGATCAATAGGACCTGCAGGAAGTTGAAGGCATCTGCCAGCAGAGCATATAATTTTCAACAGAGCCTACTTAGAAGAGGAAATTATATTTTAAGGTTACTTTTATACAGTTGGATTAAACTATCTTTCCAGAAAAAAATGAGTTAAATAATGACTTGGCTCTAAACTCCTGCAGTCAAAAATTCAGGTTCCAAACTTTAAGTGAATTTCTTAGTCTGTTCATCTTCCTCCCATTTGGGAGTTAGGTTAGCTGAATGAATTTGGAGTGCTCTTGAGTAAATTTGGAGGCTACTCTGAAAATTTATGGATTCAATATTAAAAGTATGATCAGTTTGAGAATGGGCAAATGTATAATACTGAATCCACATGGTGGCATTAAAGGGGTAGAATGAAAGATATTTTCAGAACTTCTTCATAAAATCATTAAGACTTAGCAAGATATTTTAATTTTCTCTCTCAGACATGGTAACCATAAGAAGCTTCTCCAAGTGTTCTTAACTAACTGACGATTTCCTGGAGTAAGCTTGGTTTTCCACCCATGGACAGTATATGACTTCCTGTGCAATGATGTTTTATTTACCTGGCATTAAAACGGAATGAGAATTCCGACTGACTCTGTTTTATGATGTTGTTGGAGTTACCCAGCACGATGACAACTTAGTGGAAGTGACTGGAAATGTCACACTTGGAAATGCAGCTTTTAACTGCTCTGTGTACTTCATTGAATTTAATAACATCTTATTAGTTCAGTTTGAAAGTATACCAAGCAATGAAGCAGAGTTGCTTCATCCTTGACATTTAATTATTTATTGTTTTAGACATTAGAGTGTGGGTTGATGGAAGGTACAGAAAAATACACTTTAAAAAAATTGACATTAGTAGGTCAGTTAGCACAGGATTTTTTAATCCTGATAGCTCTGACATTTGGGGCCAGATAATTCTTTGTTGTTGGGGGCTGTGTTGTACATCGTTGGATGTATTGTAGCACTCTGATCTCTGCTTACTAGACCCAGCTTTGACAATCAACAAATGTCACTAGACACTGCCAGATATTCCCTAGGAAATAAAATAACCCCTGGGTGAGAACCACTACTTTATCAGAGGCAAACTTTTTATGGGCTATATTTTTATTCTGCTATTAACTTACCTTTTGATAACTTTGCTCTAATTATTAAAGTTAATCCATGCAATTTTCATTATTCATAGATTCTATGGTTGAGAATTTGCTAAAGTACATTTGTGATCCCAAATCAACACTCCTGGAACATCTGCTGTCATCTGAGAACCTGTGCAGCATTGAAAAATCTGAGTTGACCAGTGTACCCTTTCTCAGCCTTGGTCTACCAAGGAATTACTCTGCTGCCTTGTTTGAGCTCTCATACTATAAACAAGTGTCCTTTTTGGCAGTCCATTTAGTGCCATGAGTTTTGCATTTTAATACTTTTTTGCTGATTTCACTGTTTAAAATGGCCCCGAGAGTAGTGCTGATGTGTAGTCTACTGTTCCTAAGCTCAAGAAGGCTGGGATGTCCCAGGAGAAAACACTAGTGTTGGATAAGCCTGACTCAGATCATGAGCTCAATGTTAATGTATCAACACTATCTATTAAATAAAGTTCCTTCCCCCTTCCCTCCTTCCTTCCTTCCCTCCTTCCTTCCTTCCCTCCCTCCCTCCCTCCTTCCTTCCTTCCTTCCTTCCTTCCTTCCTTCCTTCCTTCCTTCCTTCCTTCCTTCCTTCCTTCCATACCAGGGATTGAACCCGGGAGCTCTTAACCACTGAGCCACATATCTAGTCCTATTTTTGTATTTTCTGTAGCAACAAGGACTCTCTGAGTTGCTTAGGGCCTTCCTATGTTGCTGAGGCTAGCTTTGAACTTGGAATCCTCCTGCCTCACTTCCCAAGTTGCTGGGATTATAGGTGTGGACCACTATGCTGACTAAAGTGTCTTTTAAGAAGCATACACACTCTCCCAAATTAACCAGTGAATTACACCTCCAACAGAGAACATGAGGAATGTAGCCTTTGAAGCACCTCTTTAAAAGCCCCCTGTTCCTGCTGATGGGTAAAATCACAGCCGTTGGGACAGGAGTCCCTTGTGTTTCTCCTTTGCTAGCAAAGCAATAAACCTTCATTTTTCTTTTTCTAGAAAAAGACAAAAAACAATACCAACCAAACAAAAACCACATAGTTATGCACTGATCACTTGAGAAAAACATTGTGACCAGAAGCTTATAGGGACCTAACCTTTTATTTCCCTTGGAGTAGTGATTTAATATTTGCTAATTCATAGAGACTTTATAGAACATGATTACTGAAAAGAATGAGAATTGACTTTATTATTTTTCTAGCTTATATTTGTAGAGCCTACATTTGAAAGAGCTCATGTGATATGTTAAACAACTAGATTGCTTTTTTTATTTAAAAAAACCCATAGCTACATTATGAATACTTATAAAATAGTTGTTGAGTCAAAGAACATAAACGTTTTTAAAGCTTTTACATACCTTGTTTAAAAAGTTACGCCAGTTTATAATGTAAGCTTCAGTGCATCTTTGCATTATTTGACATTTTTTGTGTTTTAAAATGACAAAAGTGATATGCATGTATTAGAGAAAATTCAGGTTATACAGATATTTAAAATATAGTTTGAAAATCTTCCTCTTTCTCATCTTTTCCCACTTTTCCTCAAGAATATGAAGAATTAGGTTCATGTCTTTTTAAGCTATTTTAGATAATACACATAAAATAAATGCATTTATGCCTATAATTTAATACTAAAATATTGAATATTTGCCCATTATGCACTCTTTGCTTTATTCTTTCTTACCACAGAAACTAAAGCAGAAAAATTCTTCCTTGCTACTCATAAAATATTTATTAAAATATTTGTCAAGAGAGAAGTTATATAAATGGTGTATGTTTATAGCTACTGTTTAATTTTGTGCTATGTAATTAGCTTGTGATAAATATCTTTTAATCTAATCTTTTTAATTTTTTTGCCACTAGCTGAGGCTATAGAACATAGCACAGAATTCAACCTTTCCCTTTTCTTCTTTTCTCTCACTAGACTTGACAGAGGATTATAAGAATTCCCTTTTCAGGTAGGAAAGTAGTCAGTGAGTAGTTGCAATTGGGTAAACATTATCCAAGGTCAATGAGGATGCTCAATCTACATTAATCTATCAGTTGTCTGTGGAATGATTACCATGTAAGGAACACTTGAGCTTCTAAGTGGTCCTCTAAACCCTGTCCCTGTCACCATAGCCTTAGACTAGAGGACACCAGAGGATGGTTGAGGCTGTGTGTTTCTGGAAACACAGGGACCAGTTGGAGCATGATGAGAATTCCTGCAGATGAGCTTCCCTTGGTCTCGATGGAGAAAGTGGAATCTTGTACCAGCTGTCGACTGAGAATGTTGATTGAGTTTTAAGCCCTACTTAACACGTAAAAGCTTTAGTTTTAACTTATTATGACTTAGAGATAATAAAAATGCCTCCTGGAAAGGAATGAGATTGTTAGTAGTTGTGACTGATGGAAAAACTCAGGAGAGCTACAGACCTTTGAGGTCAGTGGGTAGGTTGTTTCTGGGATTGGGGCAAGGGGGCAAGGAGATGGAGAAATTGTAAAGGATTAGGGCTGTCTTTTTTTCTACTTGGGAGAGAGTAAAGTGAGAAGCAGAACTTTATCAAAGCCAAGAAGGACTGTTTTCTAGAAAGAATGAAAAAGATTGGGATGCTGCTGCTGACTGAGTTTAGTGGCCCACTAGACAAGCTGTCAATTTCCTCACTTGACAGGCCCAGGAGATCACTGAGGCCCAATAACGGTACATTATGACATGATAATGTTTCTCCCTGATCTTAAATTCAGTCCCCTAGCAAGATCCCCAGAGTTCTCTCTGCAGATGCTGAGAAAATAAGAGATGTAGATTTAAAAAACCTTTTATGTGGCATTTGTTAGGAGAAAGGAAAAAACAAAACAAAACACCCTTCCCATAGGTTAGGAATTGTGAGATCTCTTCCCCATGAGATTCTTAGTTTACTCTTGATGTTTTTTGTTTGTGCACTGTACAGACTTTCAGATAACCATCTAAAACCTAGAGGCATGCACCCTTTGAAGTGTACAGTTTCTCTTCCAAAGCATCTATGGGAGAGGCGCTGGGAAGAATGTTTAAAGAAAAATATTTCAGATAGTTATCCACATTCTTCTCTTATTTTTATTCCTGAAAAATAGTGAGCAAGCATTTTTTTACTCTCCTAATTTCTAGTTTTTGAACATTTATAAAAGAATGTGTTCCTTTATGTTAACCTTTCTAGTGTGATAAAGGAGTTTTTATATATATCATTAATCATATTTGAATTGTCACTTGTTATATAATATTTAAACATTATAAAAAGCTTTAGAGTAAAAAATCATAGATCAGGTTAAGTTGTGTCCCTCCTCAAAAAAATATCCTTTGCAAATAATGGCTCTTTGTTGCTTGTCTTTGAAATTTGTTTATGAAATATAGAAGATTTAACTACTGTGTATCTGTGAAATTTTCTTTGGCTTCTGAGCTTTGTGAATATAAAGCTCTTTGTATTTCTTTCTGGTAGTTTCATAATTTTTGTAGTATTTATATCTCCTACTCGCCTAGAATTTGTGTACGATAGTGGTAAAGCTGTTACTTATCAGATCCTACGTGCTTGTTTTCTAGACTGTCCATGCTGTTCTGGTGATAATTTCTATGATGATATAACACTGCTTTAGTTACTGTAACCTTACAGTAATAGTTCTATCAAGTTTTCTATCAAGTAATAGTTCTACAAGTTTTCTCTTGTTTTTTAATTAGATATTTTTAATTATCAGAAATTTTTTCTTCAAGTTCAATGGAATATTCTGTTTAGATGTTGGTTGGATAATACTTTATAAATGGATTGAGCGAGAATTGCTATCTTGCAATATTATACCTTTCCCATCTGGGAAATGGTAGTTCTTTCCATTATTTTATAGATAAATGCTTAGATTCTGGACGCTAGAATCCACTAGATTCTAGACGTGCAGGTATTTCATTTGTAAATACTAAAAGTTTTACTGCCTTCTTTGTAGCTTATTGTATTTGCTTTTCATTGTTGTGACCAAAATAACTGAGAAGAACAACTTAGAGGAAGAAAAGCTTATTTTCTGCTCATGGTATCAAGGGTTTAGTCCACAGTTGGCCAGCTCCATTGTTCTGAGCCCAAGGTAAAGCACACCATCATGGTGGAAGGGCATGGTGGAAGAAAGCTGCTCAAGTTATGCAGCCAGGAATCGGGGGGGGGGGGGGAGAAAAGGAAGAACTAGGGAAACAAGATGTAATTTCCAAAGGCACACCCCCAGTAACCCACCTCCTGGCAGTCACATTTGCTTACAGTTACCCCTCAGTACAGCAGTCCTTTCAAATGATTCATTCACCAAATGGATTAATCCACTCATTAGGTTATAGCTCTCATAGGCTAATCATTTCACTTGTTGCTTTAACACAGGAGTTTTGAGGGGATACTTCATATCCAAACCATAACATTTATTTTTTCTGTCTGTTGGTTTGAGGGTAAAAGAAAATGTTGAACAGTAGTGAATGTCCTTATTGTCTTCCTGATTTTGATGGGACACTACTTATAATCAGCATTTGTTTGCTCATCTCCATACATTTATGTGTTACTTTTTTTTATGAGGAAGTATTTATTTCTCATAAGAATTATGTATCAAATTAACAATAGTCAGGAGAACCATTTAAGTCATTTTTTGTATCCCATGGGAGTTGACAGTGATGTGAGATATGACAAGAAAAAGAAAGTTTGATTCATTAGTGTTCACATACTTGTCTCTCCTGTAAGGAAGTCACAATGTATAGGAGCATGTTAAAGTTGTGAGGACTTACTGGACCACTGAACCTCTTGAAGACATGTAGGAGCACACTTTGAGCAAGGATGGCTTCTAGGAACCAATAGCTCTTTTTTCTGAAGGAAGTTGTGAGTGGGATAGAGGTCTAACCAGTGGCCGTGACCAGCCTGGGCTGGAGTCTCTGGAGGGAGATGCTAAGTGGACCCTGAGAATAAAATGGTAGGGTTGAAATTCACAAAATCTTTACTAATTGTCAGATCCAAAAGGACTTTGGGGGCTGCACATTGAGAGTGAATTTAGAGGTTTCAAGAACCAAATAGAGTGACACATGAGCTACAATGTGCTGGCTAAGGGCTCTGACAATTTTTTGCTTAGTTGGGGACCCCATATCTGGTTTGCCAAAGAGTGGGCTTAGTGAAGTTGGAGTTAGTGGTTCAGAGTGTAACCTGCAACCTTGTAAACAATCATTCCTTTTTGCTAATAGATCCTATTGTCTGGGAACTTTCAGTAGGCAAGTTTCAGATTACTATGTGTGTTGAAAGCCATGAGTCCTAAGATTGAAAATAAAAGGACTTACAGAGATGATTCCTGGAGCCCCATGTGTTCTGCAAAAGCACCTCAGACCTGCAGGATTTCAGGGCTCCATGTTTTATCTTGTTTCAACTGTATTTCTCAAGGAAGACTTCTTGGATATAGGAGTTAGGAGTGATTTCCTCATCTAGCCAATGTAGACCTTATAGCATTTGGAGAATGCAAGCATGTGATTGGGTTAACTGTGTGACTGTGTGCCTGTCATATTTCTTTTGATAAATGCATCTTAAGCATCTGCTTGTGCCTCATTGATTTTGTTTTTTGTCTCCATGCCCATCCTCACCCCAAACATCTGTCATATAAGTTTAGGAAATAATTCTTGTAAGGAAAGAACATGATATTTTTTTCTCCAATCCTCATGGGTTCTTAATGGGAATGGACCCTGTAACAAAAGACAGACTAGAAAGAGAAAAACAAAAGTTCATTACCATATGTATTTCATATACACATGGGAGATACCAAGGGAATAAGCAGTTCTCAGAGAAGTGACTTTGAATTCTAGTTTACTTAGCGTTTTCAGCAAAGACCAATACATTTTTAGAGAAATAACAAGACAAAGGAAAAGGACTTTGAGGCTCTGTGGGCACCAACTTGGGGGAAGGCCAACAATTAGGAGATAAAGGCTAGTTAATGAAACCTGTTAATGGAGATTCCTCTGGTGCCATCTCCAGGTCGATAAGCATCCAAAGTTGCCTTCAGTGATTAACCTTTGTTAATTTAGTAGAAAGGGCAGGTGCCTTTGTCTTTGTAAATCTATGTCCTGTTTTAGGTCAAGAAGAGGGAGGACAGGTAGCTCTCCTCCATCTGCTTCTTACCTGACTTTAGCTCCACAGTCCTTCATGTTTGGTGGTGGCACATTCTGGTGTCCCACTTGTCCCAATCTCCATCCCATTTGATCCCCTGTGAGTGAACATCCCCTTCTCCTTTGGCTGATGATGAAGGAGAACAGTTTGGAGTTTTTTTAGTAGCTTGACCTCCCTCCAGTCAATGTGCAGGTGAGTTGAGAGAGCTCCAAACAGCCTTCCCTGGGGATTATTATATTTTCCTAGGATCAACGGAAGTGGAGGCAGGAAGGCTTGCCAGTGGAGCCTCTCCCAGGTCTGCGTGGGCTGGGGTCTAAGTGGAAGTGGGCTGAGCCCAGAGGAATGGTAGGAAGGAAACTTAGTTTCACAGTGGGACTATCAAGATGTCCTTGATGTTGAGCTACACCCTTCCCACTTCCAATGGTCAAGTTGGAGACCTGTCTCTTCTGAGTTCTCTGGCAAATCTGACTCTCAGTGAGTTGTGCTCTGCATTCTTTGGCCAAATCAAATACATTCTGTCCCTCATGCTGTCTTATTGCCTGTGCTGCCATGATCTGCAGCTGTCTCCTGCAGAGTTTACACATTAGCTCTGAGACAGCACTACTGTCACAGCATCGAACACCATGGAGGGTCTATTTCCAGTGAGGGGGCAATAGAAACCCATTCTCTCCAGTTGAATAAACGAACAAGGTTTCTGGGTGTCTTTGGAAATAAAGTGCACCAGGATTGCAAGAACTAGGCTGAGATAACCAGGGTGCTTTCTTGGGCTCCCACATTTCTGGTCCCTCTTTTAAGAGTGTGATTTCTCATCTTTTTGTACAGATGAATTTTCAAAGGTATGGTTGCTTACCAGTTTGCTGTACCCCTCTGTGGCTGCCTAGTCTTGGTGACTTCATAAGCTTCCAGACACCCAGCTAGAGTTCCACCAAATGGGGTTGCTCATTTACTGGAGAGAAAGAACCCCATAGGTCAAGCTACCCTGTTTGAGTCAGGCCATACCTTGTTAGATCCAGCCTAGAAATGCATTAACTGCCTTGGGGTGGAGGCTTCCCACTGTCTGAATAACTGATGAGAAGTAACCAAGTAGGGCAGGTCCCCATATACCCAAGGCAGCCCCTTTCAGCTGGGCAGACCACAAAACATATCTCTTATATTGTTGAAGTATTTGCTAGATAAAGTGATTGATCCTTTGCCTCCAACTCTTAATGTTTGGAAGTGAAATTGCCCAACACCCCCTGTCTCTGGTCGTAAGAATTGCCACTCTGAATGTTGACCCCTGCCCTGCAGCTCAGCTCTTCTTTGGGGGCTGGACCCAGCTGGATTGCATAATAAAAGCCATCAGATAACTGGGCAGCTCAGCACTGCCACTCCTGCTGGGAAGCAGGGAAGGAGGGCAGCTGTGCCGAGAACAGTGTTTATAAAGATTGGGTGATGAGACTCGAGGACCCCATCACCCCTTCCCATGCACTGAGTGAGGAGAGGCCTGGAGACAGAGAGGGGGCCATGGATACAGGCTGAGAGGGATCACTGGCTTGCAAGTCTCTTTCCAGAGAGGCACAATGATTTGCTTTTCCATTTGTACCCACTGTCCCTGCTTCCTACTCGTTCTCTACAGAATAGGAAAATAAACCATCATTCTAAAACAGGAGAGTAGAAAAAGGATTAACCTCATTCAGAGAAGGCAAGTTGCTGGCTGGGCTGTACATTGCAACTTCATCAGACCCATGTGTTATTTTTAAGTGGCGGGAATAATAGGACTTACACCTAATCAAGGAAAGGAATTCCAAACAAAAGCTTGGGTGGGGTTTCCTGGGCAGGAGTGTGATATTGTAATAAATGGGAAGCAGAGTTCTGGAGTCCAATCTCTGGTCTGATTACACAAATTATAGCAGGGGCCCTGTTTTCAAAGGAATGTAACACACCCCACTGAGGCCCCTCCTCAGGGGTGTGCCCACATTTCCTCCAGCCTCCTTAGCAGTTTAGGCTGCCAGAGCTGCTGAGGGACTTACACAGAATAATTATGATGCCTTCATTAGGGTATCTGCCTTGGGACCATTTTCCAGGTGAGTTTGCCTCATGTTAAAGACCTCTAGGGACTCTTGTAGCTAAATCCTCCACCCTTCTCCTGAATTACTGAACAGGATGCAAATGTAGGCATCCGACATGGCAATGATGATTGCCCACATTTCAGAGCACTAATGAGCCAGGCATTTTACACTGGATAGAGGAAACTGGATAAAAAGTCCACCTTTTCTTGCAAAAGGTACGTCATCCTCCTGGACAGTGCCTGGTACCTGATGCTATGTAGGGTTTGCTCCATTTCAATCTCTGGCTTCTCCACTAACACTGATTGTCCTGGGGCCACCCCCAGCCTCCTCTGCACCCCTTCCTGACTCTGCATCCCAGCTGCCCCTCTCTGGCCCTCTTGCCTTGCTGCTTCCTCTTGAACTATCCTGCCCCCACCCTCTTTTTTACCTCTCTTAAATTTTAGGATTAAACATCTGCTCTCTTGAGAATGACCCCCATTTGGCCCTCCTGTGTCTTCCTGGCTCTGCTCGCCCGAGTGCCCTGTGTGTTCACCCTCTTAGCCTGTATGACCCAGTGTTACATGATGTCTGTACTTTTTCCTTTTTAATTTACAAACTCTTCAAGATTAAGACCAGTTCCTCTTCAGAATGGTGATACCTGTTACATAATAGATAAATCAGTAGTTTGGGGATATTATTTCTTAAGCAGATATTTTATTTTTATTAGAACCAGTTTATGCCCAGTATCAGGCACATTTCTAATCATAGCCCTATCCCTGTAGGATCCTCACTTGTTTTTATTCATACCATTTTGATTTGTTTTTATCCATACATCTCTCTGTCTCATCCTTGTTTAACCCATTAAGCCCCAACTTTTCAATTTTTAATAAAATTGACACAGTAGCATTAAAATGGGTTGGGAATAATAACTTAGAGCTTACTCATTAATATATAATTTTATAATATAATCTTATTATAATTATGTTATGTATAATTGCATTATATAGTACATACTACATTTAAGTTTTTATAGGTGTTCAACATCTGGGATGAGGGACAAAATGGGCTAACTTCAAAATACCAGGAGCGCAATAACCATGGGGCTAAGAACCACTGAGACATTCCCTGACCCTGGTGTCGGTGGGCTGTGACCTTTGCTTTACTAATTGGTAAGAATAAAGTGAAGTAACCCAGGTGGCAGTGTGGCTGCCTACTTGTCTCTCAGCCCAAACCTCCCTCTGCTGCTTCCCAGCCCTGCCCCTTCCAGCCTTCCTCAATAGCTCCCATTCTCTTAAAATACCCTTCCTTTCTACACTACCTTTTACCCATGCTGGGCCTTGTGCCAGAGATGTTCCTGTCCTGTCTCAGCCATGATGAGCTTCCAGCCCTGGCTCCACCTCACCTCTTCTGGGAAGCCTTCTGGGATCCCTTCAGTTTCCCCTACGAGGGTCCTTACCTCACCGCCCCCGCCCCCCAAGAAAGGATGAGAGCTTCCATGTGCATCATGTTTGATTTTAGTCATTTGTTTATGGCTCTCTCCTCCTACTGGATTGGGGAAGGTGGCATTCTTAGGCAGGGCCTTGGCTTTAGTTCAGTTTTTTGTTCCTAGTACCTAGCGAGTGCCAGGGGTACAATAACCAAGTCACTTATCTAATAGGTTAGTCCATAAGGGATATTTTCTTCTTAAAAACAAAAAACCTAACAGTTTTTTTTATCCTCAGTGTGGTGTTTGACTTTGAAAATTATGGCACATGTCCTCATGTTGTCGAGGAGGCTTAGGGCTCTACTCTATGAAGTCCTGTTTTACAGATGAGGAAGTGGAGACTCTCAAACCATAGCCACCCATCTTGGACAAGGCAGGATGGCAACTTGGATTCCATCTTCACAGTCCTTGCCAGATGGTCTTTTCTCCATAGGAGACACTTCTATAAACTTGATGATAATTGTATGTTGGCAGGAGGTTTCTGGTTGTCTTGTGGAGCTGAGAGGCTGGACTCCAAGGGAACAGGAAAGGGTTCCAGAATCATTCCTGGTGCAGTCTTAGCTGATTGTGGGTTCAAATGCTGAATTTGTATTGGTGGCTTTGCTCATTCCAATCTGTAAACTAGGAAGATTTTAGAGATGAATGAGAAAGGAGAGATGACGTGCTCTGGGGGCTGCAGAAGACTGTGTGAAGGTTAACGCTGTCCCTGGACTATGCCCCTGACAGGCTCTTACAGATTGCACTTCAGTGTTATTTTCCCTGAGCACATTAATTTTCCTGGGTAAGATACTGCATTCCCCCCACTGGTACGCATATAGTCAGAACTGCTTATAAATAAATATTCCATTGTCGCCTGCATAATTAGACCCAGGAAGGGGAGAGGCACATGTAGGAACTGCTAATTTGTGTGTGTCAGCTGGCTAGAGATTCACCAGCGGCAAACCTAGACAAGCCCTTAGAAAGTGTTAAACACTACAGGGTCCACAAGCTGGGGGAGTTCCCAAATAGCACCCAGGGGACAGAAATCTTTCTCCTGATTGCCAGAAATGAATGAAGTCCAGAAATACCATTTCTAAAAATGTGTATGACATTCTTTTGGCACAATAAAATTTCATTAGTTTGGGATGATGGAAATTCACCTAATGTAGGGAATTATAGGGACAGTTTTAAAATATCAAAGTACAATCATAATAAATTGCACTGAACTGACAGATGATAGGCCTAAAAGATTTTTGAAATATGATCTGTAACACAAATTTGACATTATTGTTCAGTAGAGGATTTTAAAGAATCTATGTTAATGCACAAGAACAACAGTTAACATATCACTTCGTAACCATGTAGTTCTGGATTGCTGAAGAGAGACTCTTTGGCAATAGTTATATCCTTAAGTTCTTTACATAGCCAAGTGTTAATTTGAATAAACTTGAAACTTTTATTACCCTTATTTTTCTAGACAGACCCTTTAAACTTCCAATTGTGTAGGTCCAGGGCTACTATGAATTAGTGTGGTCTGCATTAAGGACGTCCTCCTATGCTTTAAATTGGCAGCTATTTGAATGTCCTTCAGTAAAGCAATGTTAGTCAGCTTTCAAAGAGTAGGAAATGTTTTTCCTGACCTCAAAAGTTTCCAGGCTACTATGTAAGACAGACAAACTGGCATTTGACCCCAGGATTACATTGTCAAAGTCTGGGCTTTGGAATCAGATGGCTCTGTTGTTCAGTAATCATGGGAGTGTATTCCCTAACCTCTTAATCCTCAGTTTCTTCATCTGTGAAATAGGGATTAATTTACGTCTTAGGGTTGTCAGGAAAAGAAAGGGGACACATAAACTCTCAGGCACATGGGTTCATCATTTATCCATGTGGTTGCTGTGAATGTGGTGAGGGAAAAATGATGTAACATGGCAAACGTTCTATTAGATGAAGCACGTGCTGTGTTCTTAGGGGAATCCAGAGGTGTGAACAGGTAACTCCTGGTGGAGATAAGGGGCCAGTTGATGATTATAGCTGGGGAAAACATTAGGAAAGAGGCTACATGTGAGCAGGATGTCAGTGCCTTCCAGGAAATATTTCTGGAGCATTGACAATGTACTAGAGATTTTCTGGGGACTGAGGCTACAACAGTGATTCAAAACCAAGAAAAACCTGTGCCCTCATGGAGCCTGCATTCCAGTGAGAGAAGGAAGATCAGGAAAGCACACCCTAGACACTCAATTACACTGAGGTAAAGGGCATCAGTCAGATTCTGGGAATATAAAGTCATTAATTGTGGCAGAAAGGGTGGGTGTGGGGGTCTCAGGAAGTAAGTGGAAAGGTGACATGGTCCACACATGCAGGGAGGGTCCTTTGCATCTTTCTAAAACTCCCTGGCAGCAGTGAGTAGCAATGGGAGCCTTGATTTTTCTTTTTAAAATATTTTTTGTCTAAATGTAATATCTATTCATATAGAATATCTACAAAATTAAAAAGAGAGAGAAACAGTCATAGCTCTACCATTCAGGAAGAATGTTTATTTGGACTAACTTCCTTTTAGTCCCCCTTTTCTCATAGGGCTGGTTGGTGTTTTGTTTGTGATGCTGAACATCGAATGTAGGGCCTGGCACATGCTAGGCAAGTGCTCTATCACGAAGCTACATCCGCAGTCTGATTAATCAGTTTATTTCTTGAGTTAACAAGTTACAAGCATACCACAAGTACAATTTAGTTGCCTGCTTTTTTCCACTTACTATAGAGTAAGCATTTTCCTCAAATCTTCATGACCAATATTTTTCTGGTTAAGAGATGTCCAGTCAAGTGCTAACATCCTGTGATAGTTTGTCCCTTGACCACAAAAAAGCCTTAGTAAGTCCTGCTGCAATTGCCTTCTACCAGTTTAATGTTATTTCCTCTTTAATCAAAAAATATAAATGTTGTAATGCTCATTTGCATAAATCCAGTGGTTGTGGGTACCTGTCTGAGCAGTAATATCATGGAAGTCAGCTATCTCCTTTACCTTAGGATAACTAACCCATCTTGTTGTTTTAACACTTACTAGAAAATCTGATCTTCAAACATTTGAATTCTAAACATAAAATAAGATAGCCTGCAGTGTTGTAGGCACTGAAGTAATGGCTGCTATTTATAAGTGGAACTTCTATCAAAATAAGTAACTGTTTATAAAATTCAGTTTTGTAGGATTTTCCAAGGAATAGCACCTTGGTGGAATGTTTCTCACTCATTAAAACTTTACAGAAGTGATTCATATTCAGTACCATTTTTAATCACTTTTTAAAATATAAGGACAGAATGTTTGTAAGGAAGCCAAAGTTAGTTAATTTTTATATAACTAAAATAAAATAGATTTGGAGGATCTGTGTTCATATTAAGTTGAAAAAGAGGAAATCATTCAAGCTTAGTGATATATTGATCCCCAAAATGGGAGATGTTTTATAAATGATCTTTGGCAGTTTCTATGGATCTGTGTTTCCTTTAACACTGATAGCTTTACCATTTAAAGAGAGCTGTGAAAGTCAGATGGTCATATTTACTGACTTTGTTAAGTTTGAGGATAAACTGTATCTTAGTGAATGGCAACTTCGTGTCTATAAACTTACTGACTACTTCTTGGTTCTTTTCAAGATAGTTCTAGCCACTGTTTTTACTGTTTCCTTATAAAAGAGATAATAGCCAAAAAAAAAAAAAAAGAAGAAGAAGAAAAAGAAGAAGGAGAAGGAGAGGGAAAAGGGGAGGGGGAGGAGGAA
The DNA here is from genome assembly GCA_004024805.1 of Geosciurus inauris. Taxonomy (NCBI): domain Eukaryota; kingdom Metazoa; phylum Chordata; class Mammalia; order Rodentia; family Sciuridae; genus Geosciurus; species Geosciurus inauris. The sequence continues at coordinate 14,012 of PVHX01006108.1, read as the reverse complement.
ATGTCCTGTCATGGACAAACTTAACCAACTTTTTCTTATGGATTATTAAGTTGTTTCAAGTCCATATTGGTACAAAGAATGAATGAATATTAGCATGTTTATATAGGAAAGCACTTCTGCATCTACCTTACTTCCTGATGTGAAATCTGAAGCCCTTTATTTACGAGTTCAAGGGGCTGGATGTTGTTTTCAAATTTATTTGAGGGACTTTGTCAGGCCTTCCTTGAGAGATTGTACCACCAAAAAGGCTCTTTAAATGTTGATGTGTCATGGAGATGCCTGGGAGTGTGGTCGGTAGGTTTGAGCAGTAAAAAGTTGGAGGCAGTAAGAGCAAAAAGCAGGAAACGCCTCCCCAGGCGGTGGCATTTCTGAGGCCCAGGGACAGGACTCTGCTTAAATGTGGGATGTGCAGGGTTATGGTGCAGCCTCAACTGGCAAGCCAGCAACAGCAGGGTTGTAGCTGAGGATGATGTGTTTGGAATGGGAACTCCCTCTTGTCCTTACATACTAACCGTTTATTTAAATGTTACCATCCCGGTTGAATAGAGTTATCTAAGCCCATCATCCAAATATTAGCATTTCATGTGCCTAATTATTGTTTAATTAAAGTCCATAAAATAGGGAGAAGGGAAGGGGAGCTGGGCAGGAGGTGTGGCTTGGGCAAGGAATATGTGACCCTTGCTGCAGGAGCAGTCAGTGGCGAGGTGGGGGTGGGGACAGTGAACTCCTGGCTTAGGTGAGGCAGAGTTGAGTTCTGGTCTGGGCAGTGAAGATGTGGACTTTTGGGTCATGGGTCTGGCTTCTCCACTAACACTGATTGTCCTGGGGCCAACTATTCAAACTGTCTTTGCTTCATTTTCTTCAGAATACATGCCACAATGTCAATCTTTCTGTCTCTGCCTTCCTCTGAGGAACCTTCCAAAAAAAAAAAAAAAGGAATTCCATCATCTTTGTGCAGGGACCATGTTAATCTCTCTATTGTTCCAATTTTAGAATATATGCTGCCAAGCAAGCACTAGCAATCTCTTTTTAAATGTAGCATTAAACAATTATTTTTAGACCCATATGTAAAAGGTAGCAATTTAAAGAAAAGACAGGGAAGGATGAAATCAAAAAGCAGAATGATCAGTTACTTTTTACAGTTGTTGAAACAGTGTGTGGTGCCTGGGAAGTGCTCTGTGAATGTTAGCAGTGGGGCTGATGACAGCCACTCCTCAGAGGATCCACATGGCATCGAGGTTGCCTTCCTCAGGGACCATTTGGGAAAAGCTTGTCTCTTTGGGTGGTACTGTAGCCCACGTCAGATGGGAGCGCCCTTTCCCTTGACTACATCCCAGAGTGTGTCCTTTGGAAAACATCTTTAGTCTGGATTTCAGAGCTTCATACATATTCCTTAGCCCCATCCTCCTGAGCTCATCCCTGGCCATGGGAGGATGCCTCTGGTGGATACCTTGCTGCAGCCTCACCTAGCAGTTTTGAGAGCCTGGTACTGGACAGTCTGTGTTAGATCAGCTATAGTTCCTAAGACTGCCTTAACAAAGTGCCACAAGTGGGATTGCTTACAACAATAAAAATTTTTATCTCTCAGTTTGGAGACCACAAGTGCAAAATCAGGGTGTCAGCAGGATCAGGCTCCCTCTAAAGGTTCTTGAGGAAGTCCTTCCTTGCCTGTCAGCTTCTGTTGACTCCAGGGATTCCTTGCCCTGAAGCTATTTGACTGCACCCTCTCCCTCTGTCTTCAGTTTTCGGATTACTCTGTGTCCTTGCTTCTGTCTCTCATAAAAGAACATTTTCTCATTGGATTTTGGACCCGCTTAACTAATCCAGGATGATCTAATTTCAGTACTCTTAATTACATCTGCAAAGACCCTTTTTACAAGTAAGGTTATGTTTATACATTCCAGGAGTTAAGATGTGGACTTATATTTTGGGGGACCACCATTTAATTCCTTCAGGCCAGAGGCTGAAAGTGTGTTCTCATGGGACAACCAAAGAATCCCCTCTGACATTGCCCTCTGTTCCCTAAAGCCATGGACACATGGCTTTGGAATAGGGCATCTCTGGCTGAACCCTTTGGCATGAGGGCCTCACTTCCTTCTTTTTTTTTGTCCAATTGTTTTTAATTTTTATTTGCTTATGGGTTTATTAGTACATTATAGTTTTACATAATTGTGGGATTCATTTTGACATGTTCATAAATATATATAACATAATTTGCTCCATTTCAATCTCAACTACTGCCCTCTTTCCTCTCCTCTCCCTAACCCCAATCCTCTTCCTCTACTCTATTAGTCTTCTCTGTTTTTTTAATTGGTGCATTATACTTATACATAAAAGTGGAATTCATTGTGATAAGTTCATATTTGTACATAGAACAGTTGGATCAGTTTCATTCCACAGTTTCTCCTCCCATCCCTCCTCTCTCCCCCTTGATTCTCTTCCTCTACCTCACTGTTCTCTCTTCTATTTTCATGAAGGGAGAAAAAAGCTTCTTATCTCTCCCTTGCTTCCATATATGAGAGAAAACATTCAACCCTTGACTTTTGTTGCACTTTGCATGATGTTCTCCATTTCTGTGCATTTACCAGCAAATGTCATAATTTTATTCTTCTTTCTGGTTGAGTAAAATGCCATTGTATATATAAACCACATTTATTTGTTCAACCATCTATTGAGGGACACCTAGTTTGGTTCCATAACTTGGTATTGTGAATTGCAGTTATAAACATTGACCTTCCTATATGACTATAGTATGTTGAGTTTAGCTCTTTTGGATTAATACCATTGAGCCTCACTTCCTTTTAATAGAAGCGCCTCCCACAGCAGGGAGGTGTTAGCTCAGCATTTGGTGCCCAGGACCACCAGGATATTAGGACTGCTTTCCCAGGCACACTCTGGGACCCAGACATCCTTGAAGGATGGCATTTGAAACTCACATGTGAAATTGGTGCGGCTTTAATCAGAAACCTTTGCTTCTTACCTTAGTAGGTGAATTTTGTGGTCATCGCCAAAGCTGTGATTGAGTTTCTGTGGTGTAAAGGGGAGGGGCTGTGAAGAACAGAGGCTCAGTGGCACCTGAGAGATTTTGTGGTCACGTAGGCTAGACACAGCTGAACTCCAGTTACCACTTATTTATCATAGAAACACTCCACGTATGTGAATGCAAACAGTATAATTCAAGTTAGAAGCTAATTTTAGTTGTTGGGGAGGTCAGTGCAGGTTATTGTTCAAGGTTAATAATTAACCTACAACTACCATAGAGTAATAATTATGTGAGAGCTTTTCTTTTTTGCCTTCTTCATGTCAGAGCGCTGTTGAAGTTTTTGGTGATACTTGTTTCTTCCTCCTTTTCTGTCATTTGATTTTCTTTACTTGAGTATCCTTCACTTTCCATTTCTCAAGATTCTTCAGTGCCGCTGAAAACATCAACAGGATTGCCCTGGTGGTATGAACCTGCTTTCAAAGTGGCTCCATCGAAAAGCTTAGGTGCTTTTCAGGATCAGCCTTCTTGGACTCCATTCCCTTTTTACCACCATGGGAAGGGTGCCAGGCTGCTCTGTGGCTTTTTTCCAAGTGTGTCAACCACTAGTTGGTTTCCAGTTCATCAAGAGGAGAATAATCTTGGGTAAACATGGCCGTTGGAAAAAAGCAAATATTTATCTTGGCAGTCACTATTTCTCAAGAGTCTGGGCCTCTTGTGTTACTGGACCAAGTGGGAACTGCACCAGAGGACATGACATCAAATACTGCATCTGGTTAAAAAATATTTTAGTAGAACCATATAAATAAAGGACATATAAAAAGCAGTGTACTTCTCTACCTCTCTGCGTCTGCTTCTCTCCCTATCTTTTTCTGTTTCCATTCCCTTTCCCAGACACACCTGAATATTCCTTTGCCTTTCATTTCAGTTGTCCAAGCTGGGGATTTTCAAATTTACCCTGTTGACATTTTAGGCTAGAGAAGTCTTAGTTGTGTGGGGCTGTCCTGTGTATCAGATGCCTGTAGCACTCCTCCCCAGGTGTGTCTCCACACAATACCAGATGTGCCCTGGTGGAGACGGGGTACAAAATTATCCTTGTTGAGAAGCACCAGCGTAAGCCAGTCTTCCTGAAAGTGCTCAGTGTACTCCTGGTGGCACACAAGACCTTCTGAGTTAGGTGGTGGCAGGAGAACCCATGTGTAAGCAGTGATGTGCTTGGGTCTCTTAACCTCATCTCTTCTTGAGAGTCACCTTCCAACCCAGCTGGGGTCAACATGGCCACGACATGACTCTCACAGAAGTGAGAGCAGGTGGTGATGATGACATTGACATTGGCTGTGGCCTCGAGAGCAGGCATTAGCTATTTTCCTTTCCAGGCTTATTGCCATTCCTTCTGTGGTTTAAAAAAGGAGATGCCAGTCACAGTGAGGGTGCTCAGGAGATGGACCTGACACTTGGCACCTTCTGTTTGCTTGATTCTTCAGCTAGGCAGCAAAGCATGACAGGAGTCTCTTGCCCACCACAGTGGTGAATCAGTCAAACTTACTTTGTGTCATCTGAGGGGAAGGTGCTGAACTTGGATGTCAAGGTGACATGCCGTTTGGGCAGATGTGATTCTTGGACCTTCTCATGTGTGACTACACATATGTTCTGCCAGCCAGTGTTGCTTCTATAGAAAACTTGAAGAATAGACTCTGTCCCTATGAAACTGTCGATCTTAAGGTTTAAGCATTGTAATCATTTTAAAAAGCACACTTTGAGAGATTAGAGTTATTGCAATAATTTCTTACCAACACGATTAGTTAAAAACACAATACCTTCATGTTTTGCTTCCTCTTTATTTGCTTGTGGTTATCTTTTTCTTGAAAAATGCAAATATAGAACAGTCTAATGAACCCCATGTACCCTCCCTAGCTTCAGTGATTATCAATACTTGATCCATCTTGTTTCATCAAGAACACCCCCTACTCATCTGATTATTTTGCATGAAATCCTCACCTTCATATCAGTTCATCTGTATGTATTTCAGTGTATAGCTCTAGAAGATTAAGGCTCTGTTCTTATTATAATCCCTGAAAATAAATGAGCCACTATTACACCTAAATATTCCTTATTTTATGTGTGTGTGTGTATGTGTGTGTGTGTGTGTGTGTGTGTGTATAAACCATTCATTGCATGTGGTTGAAAAGTCTCCTAGGTCTCCCTAATCTCCTCTGATCTGCCTTATCATTTAATCCCATTGTTCTAGGGTGGGATGGATCCTGGACAGCTGCTTTCCTTCTTCTGTGTCTCCTGTGCTAACCTATGGAAATGCTGAGCCTGGTGCAGGCACCTGTCAGGAACCTCAGAGATCCCTGCTTTTCCCCAGTTCTATCTTTTCCCTTTCCTTGCAGGCTTTCTGGCTTGTCATAAGGCACAGCCTTGCCTCAAGGGAAATGCTCAGGGGGCAGGTACTCTGAGTCCCTGGACAGCAACTCCCCTCAGCCTACCCTTGAGCGGGCTCTGTTAGCTTTCTTTCCCTGAGATACAGCTTTTTTTTTTTTTTTTTAAATCTACTCTATGCAAAATTTTTTTATGCCAGGATCTGTGGCATCAGCTAGAGTCCTGGAAGTACATGAAGATGGAGTAACTAATGATCTAAGCCTTCTAGTAGTGACACAACCAAGTCAGACACACTTCCCAGCACTTTTATTGCAGGGAACTTTTATGGCCCTTTTTTTTCCCTGTCACTGTTGCCTTATAGGGTCTGAAGGGTTTCTGTGGGTTCCTGATTCTTTGGTGGCATTCCCAGATCCTGCTGTCTGCTTGGCCATTGCCTCCTGCCACACCCTCCCCTCCCAGTCTTGGCTCAGTGGCTGCTCCCCAATCTTGTGCTGTCCCCTCCTGGCTAATGACTGGCTTCACCAAGGACATAGGCTCCTGCTCATGGGCCTCTCACCCACCCAGCCTCTCTTCTGACAGCTGGCACTGTGATGCTGCTATAGGTGAAATCATTAACAACCCAGACCCCAGCTTACCCTTGGCTCCCTGTGGCAGTCTTCTCTTTCAGCCAGTAGCTAGTTCTCATAACCATGCCCTAAACTACATGTGATCTCTTTGGAATTTTTGTCCCTCTTGACATTTTCTGTCCACCCTGCTCACATCCCCTCACTTGCTCTCTGTCGCTTCAATCTCCCTATGGAGACTCCTCCTCGTCTGCCACTGTCAAGCACCCTGCTTTCTCTCCCTCTACCCACTGCCAGGCCTCTTCTGAGTGACCTCAGCTCCCTGATACCCTCGCCTAGAGTCCTAGAGGAAGCAGGCAGCATGGTCTCTCTGCCCTCAGGTTAACTCAGCCCTCTTACACACTATTGGAGACTGGTGTCAGCACCCAGTGAGGACCCAATGCCTTGACTTGGGCCTTTTCCCATATAGCATTCTTTATGAGGTCTCTGGTGCACACTTGCTCAGGCTCCTGTAGGAAACATGTAACTCCCCTCTGTCCTTAGCACCTGCTCTTCATGGAGTACCCTCCTCCTATCTTTGTGGATAACATTTCCCTGAGGTGCCTCCTTTCCCTTTGGATGTTCCAGGCTGAGGGAAGAGCATTTGGCATGGAAGACAGTGCCCCCCTTCCCATCTCCCAGGGCTGCTTTCTTAGGAATCCCCTCCTTCCCTGGACCATGATTTCTCCCTTTCCCTTTACTCTATCCCTTCAGTGTACAGCCTGCAGGAGTCCCTGATCTTCCAACAACAAAAGGGACCCCTCTGGGTTGCCTATAGGTGTATGCTTTATTATTCCTTATATAGATGAGGACACAGTGGCTTATAGGGGCTGCTGTCCAAGCTCAGGCCAATTGGTTGGCAGTGGAAGCAGGTAGGGAGCTCAGCTACCTGACTCCCTGCCTTCACCCTTCACCTTATGGCACAGGCACGGGAGAAAGAGACAGCCTGCCTAGGGTCCCCATCCTTGGCTGGGTGGAAGAGCCTTGAGACCATATGTAACTGATGGGAGGCTGGTTGGAGTGTGTGAGGCTTTCGCTTGCCTCACTCTCAACTCCTTGATATTTGAGGCACCATCTGCATTCCCATCTCAATTATAAATTGTTCAGGTACTATCACCTCAGTTTTAGGTCTCTCATAACACCTGTGCATAGTTGATGCAAATGGGCCCCCTACTTACTTAGAAATGTTTAGCCTTTAACCTCAGCTTGGAAGGCTTCACAAAAACATGATTTGTTCTCTTGTGTGTGTATAATGAATACTATATTTTTGCTTAGTTGAGGTATAATCATTCCATATATGAACTTTAATTGATATTTATTTTTATATCTCTGAAATTAGGATCTATGAACATGGTATTATATTACATTATGGTTTATGGTCCATGGCATTATATAATTGAAGAAACGTGGCATTTTGGTTGTAGGTATAAAAATATGTGTCACAGATCCTAATCCCAGCTATGTTATGAGAATTTTTCTGTTTCACTCACCTCTCTTAGCAGAGGCATTTACTTCTTGAAGTGCAGAGTCTCAGGTCCCTTTATCTATTTTCTGCAGCCTTCTACCTCCAGCAAATGTGGAGGGAGGTCACCAAAAATTGGGGATTCTGGTGAGGTGGTCTAGGTCAGTGCTTCTGAAAGAGAGGAACATTTTCTAATATCTGATTTCAGGCTGATGTACTTTTATAAAATTCAATAAGCATGAAATATTTGAAAAAAACATAAAATACGTTTTTAAAAATTAGATTCAGCAAACATAAATCATGTTGTCCAATTGCTCAGAGTTTCCAACTGTTCTCATTTTCCATACTTGTATCATTGGGGACCAGTCACACACTGGAGCAGGCACACCACTCTTTGGGGAGCTCTAGGCTAAATAATGGAGGTTTTATTTGTCCATCTGTTTCCATGGAATCACCTTTTAAAAATGAGTCCAATTTCTTCTGATCCCTGGGGACCATGGCTGGGAAACACCCTAAAGTCCACCAACCTTCAGAGGTCAGGCAGTAATGTTTGTGTGACTTAATTTTCAGGGAAGTTGGTGTTCAGTCTACCTTAGATATTCATTATTTCATCCATTGAAAACCAGTAGAAGGCAGATGGGGGTCTATTCTCTCTTATGGAAAATGCCCAGTTTTCCTTTGTTTTATGGCAGAACCATGGATTGGAATATTTTCCCAGCTACACTGAATGAAATTCTAGAATCCCCAGTGATAACAACCAGATGTAATTTTATCTTATTCTGATTGTGAGATTAAAATATATGGATTTTGAATTGCTTTTTAAATAGCACAGCAGTTAAACACGTTGACTCTCAGTCTAGAGGGGTCTATCTGCTGATTGATTACGTGATATTTTACACTCAAGGTAGCTGTGATTGTCTTACTGGAAACTTAAATATTTAAATCTTAATGAGAATTGGCGGGAACGATTTGGGGAAGTATAGGAAAGAATTCAGCAAAGAATTCCAAGTGAATTAATTTACACTTGAGGGTTGTGTTCAAATAATACTTTTTATGGTGAGTTGATATGAAACATGTTTATGCAGTTGTAAAAAGGGAATTTTAACCTAGAGGAGCATTATCCTAGAAATATAATACTAAATTCAGATAAAAAAGTGAAATTAATTTTGATATATTTATATGACTTTATATTCTCTATAGCTGCATTAGAAAGGTGAAATTAATTATAATGTATTTTATTTAGCCCAGTATATCCAAATTGTATTTCAAAATATAATATAAAAATTATTAATGAGGTTTTTTAAAACTTATTTGAAATCTAATGTATCTTATACTCATTAAAGTTTCAATTCAGACTATCACCCTTTTTACTGCTCAGTAGTCCCATATGACTAGCATCTATGATATTGGGCAGAACAAAACTAAAGAATCAGGTAGACCTGGCACAGTGATACACACCTAAAATCTCAGCTAGTCAGGAAGCTGAGGCAGGTGGATCACAAGTTTAAGGCCAACCTCAGCAACTTAGTGATACCCTGTCTCAAAAAACAAAAAACAAGTAGTAGATCACTTGCCTACCATGTGCCAAGGCCCTGGGTTCAACCCCCGATACAACCAAAAAAGAGAGACAATGAGAGAGGAGAGAGAGGGAATCAGGCAAATTATTGAATTATGATTTTCTCCAAAATGATGTTTAAGTGATTTCACAGTTACTTCAGAGTAGACAGCATGGACCTTCTGGGGAGTCTGTGGCACACATAGATATTTTTAGCAGGTGAGTCCCTATTGGTAGGCTGTTTTTCTCATCCAAGGAGCAGAGAAAGAGCAAAGACATTTTATACCTAATGGACAGAGTCCAGGAAAGAGACTCAAGCAGGACAGTTTATGGTTTTTTTGTTTTTAATTTCAAGAGGTTGGGAAGGAAAAAGAAAAGAAAAAGAAAATGAAATGATTTTTGTTTTGTTTTGTTTTGTTGTTTGAGTAAAAAGAGTGATATGGGGGAAACTTGTTCCTGGAAAAGACTTCGCTATCTGAATGTATGTTTAGTCTGTTTTTGACAAACAGTAAGTAGGGACTGATTGACTCTGGCCAGAGAAGCTGGTGCTGGGAATAACAGAAGCATTATGGGAGGGAGAAGCTCCTAGCTGAAGGGTGGGAGCAAGAGCCCATGCCTGTGAGTGGGAGCACTGAGCCGGGGTTCTGTCTCTGTCCTCTGGAACAAGGGTGAGAGGGGAGGCGTCCTGTCCAGGGCCACCCAGCCAGCTCCTGTACCACCAGGAATCCTCCCTGAGGACTGCTGAGCCTTGCTGGCATCACTGTGCCTTCCCAGGTACAGCAGGGAACAGAGAAAACAAGATGCCTTCAACTTTATTTGATAAATATGAAATCTATATATTTTCATATTTAAAAATATTATTCATATAGTCATACTTAACTCATATGATATGTGGTATTTGCTTCAAAATAATCTCCAGTAAGATCTGGAGAAGAAATAAAAGGAGGTCCAGGTGGAAGAAGATTGATGGGACTTGGTCATTGTTGAGGCTGAGTGTCCAGCACAGATGCTGCTCAGACTCATGAAGGGGTTTTGTGCTGATGAACCCATCCTAGGTTGAAAATGCCATAAGTCACAAAAGCTTTTAATGCACCTAACCCACCAAACATCCAAGCTCAGCCTTGCCACCTTAAACACGCTCAGATGTTTGCTTTTGTTAGTCTACAATGGGGCATCTGGAGAGAATATCATACTATATATTGCAAGCCTGGGAAAAGAAAATTCAAAATTGGAAGTACAGTTTCTACTGAATGCTTATGGCTTTTGCACTGTTGTAGGTTGAAAAAATTATAATTTGTATCTTGAATCAGGGACCATCTGTGCATAGGGTTGCATTATGTTAGTGTCTTTAGTTCATATGTATATGGCTTTTTAAATTTTTTTTATTTTTGGTACCAGGGATTGAAGTCAGGAGTACTCAACCACTGAGACGTATCCCTAGCCCTATTTTGCATTTTATTTAGAGACAGAGTCTTACTGAGTTTCTTAGCACCTCACCGTTGCTGAGGCTACCTTTGAACTCATGATTCTTCTGTCTCAGCCTCCCAAAGTGCTGGGATTACAGGCATGTGCCACTGTGCCCGGCTGTGTATATGGCTTTTAAAACTAAGTTTTAGGTGCTTACATGGTGCATGAAGTTGGAAAGAAAGTTCTGAAAGCCTATCACCCAAAGGAAACCACTGTGAACTGAAAACATTATTTTAAAACCACCTACTAGATATTCCACAGTACAAAAATGCCTTGAAGAGATATAAGAAGGTCCGTCTGAATGGTGGGTGTGTTGTGCTCAGCCTATGAGGGAAGCCTTTCTGGCTGTAAATTACAGAGGAAGGAGGTGAACACACAGGACTCTGGCCACTCATGTGCACACAGCCTGAGCGCGAGGGAGCAGGATGCCTTGGTCTTGGCTACCTGGCACCAGGCTCCATGCCTGAGTATAATTTCTCTGTCATAGCCTTACAATGCTGTAAGTGGAATGGATAAAAGAAAACATGACTAATTAATTGCTAAATTATGCAGAGAAACCTTTAAAACCTATGAAAATTCAGAGAACTCTAAGAGTAGGGAAAACCATGGGGGATAGAAAGCTTCTTAGAAAAGGGGGAGCTTGGGATGGCAGGTCATAGATGGGAGAGAGGAAATGTAAGACGAAGGATTCATTTTCATAGGATATGGAGAGGAGGACGAAGTTTCAATGACAGAAGTCCAGTTTGCTTGGAGGTGTGTTGATTTTAAATGAAATGGACCCTATGAATACACAAAGAATCATTGGTCATGTGAGAAGAGAGGAGAGGTATTTAGTTTTTTGGAAAATATACCAGTTGGCAGTTTATGAAGACCAGATTTTACAAGAGATCATAGGGCAGAGAAATTGCTTTGAAATGATAAAGTTTGAAGGTTATAGTAACTGTTAATCATAACCAAATGGTGACAAGTTCGTTCTTTCTTTTTTCTTTTTTTATTAATTAATTTGTTTATTTAAATACATTTCAAGTCAAGTTATAATACATATATAGAGCTCAATTTTTCCATTTCTCTGGTTGCAAACCATATAGAGTCACACCATTTGTGTCCTCATACATATACCTAGGGTAGTGATGACCATCTCATTCAACCATCTTATAAAAACCAACTATCCCTGATTTCTACATTATATATACCTGAATATCTAATTTGGTCCTGATTAGCCAAATCACTGTCTCCAAGAACCCCATGTTCTTGTCTCTATGTGTCATAGGTTGTCAGGGGGCTGACAAAATTTCACAGTGCCCTTTGATTCTTCCGGTCAATTTTAGATTGTGGTATGTGGCTCTCAGCACCCAGGAAAGCAGGCTTTGAGGGCTGGAGGATTGGGTATTTGTGAGCATTTTCCCTAAGTTGGATGCCCCTTCTTCCCCTTGCTGTGGACCTGGGATGTTTCATTACAGATGATGCGTTTCCATCAGTATGGAAAACCAGATGATTTACCATTTGAGAAACTTGGTTTCTCTGTTCATGCCCTTCATTTGGATTGTGTCTCTGTTTGAGCATGTCCAAGGTGCTAGTATAGAAGAGCCTTTGGGTTAAAGGTCAGTGTGGAGCCAGCCCTGTGTGTGTAGCCCCTGTGTCACCTGAGTATGCCATACATGCAGGTGACCTCACCCTAGATCCTCCATTGATGCTCCCAGAGTCAAGCCAGCTTGAGTCACTCTAGACCTCTTCCCAGGCAGTGAGGAAGGCCCCCAAACAAGGTTCCCCAGCCTCAGTGCCTGGGTGGCATCTGCAGTGTCTCTCTCTCCTTTAACCTCAACCCACTTTCCTCCCAATTTTTTAAGGGACTTAATTTTTTTCAAGCCATTTTAGGTTCAGAACAAAATCAAGGAGAAAGGATAAAGAGTTCCCAAGCACACAGCGTCTTCCCTTATCACATCCCACTCTAAAGTGGTACATTTGTTACAATTCATGTACCTATATTACATGTCATTATCACCTAAAATCTATAGTTTTACATTAGAGTTCACCCTTCATGTTGTATACTTTATGGATTTTGACAAAAATATGATTACATGAATCCACCCTCATAATATCCTCCAGATGACATTAACTGCACTGAGAGTCCTCTGTGCTCGCCTGTAACCTCTCCCTTTCCCCTAACCCCTGGCGACCACTGATCTATATGCTATCTCCATAGTGTTGCCTTTTCCAGGTTATGTCATTGGAATCGTGCAATATGTAGCCTTTTCAGATTGGCTTCTTTCAATTTTGTGTTTTTATGGCTTGATAGCTCTGAATAGTGATTTTGTTTTAGCACTGAATAGTGATCCAGGTATACGTGTGCCTTTTTGCTCCTTTTACTCTAACCTCTCACCCTGCCTTTTTGAAAGAAATGCTTAGACAGTTGATGAATCACACTTGCCTACTTATGTGCCTCCAGTCCCGACTGTGGCTGCTCTAGGTTGCCCTCCCACAGGGTCCATGTTGGAAGGAACAAGTCACTGAGAATAACAGACAGATGTCCTTTAGTGTTCAGGAATGGAATAGCTTATAGAAGGGAGTCTTTTTTCCCATTGTCTAGTGGTTACATCTCAGGTTAGCATTTTTTTTGGGGGGGGGGGATGGAAAAGTCATAACTATGAAATGGCATATTTCCCCAACTGACAAACTCCAACAGGAGAGAAGCTTATCCAAAGACACCAGATTTGTGGCAGGAAAGTCAATAATTGATGAGTCTCCAGGACCAGGAGAGGAAAAGGAGGGTTCTAGCTGGAGCCTTGAAGTAGCCTGGAGGATGATCATAGAATTTGGCCTGCTCTTGCCTGCTGTGTGCATATACATATGACCCCATCCTGACCCTGCTGCTCCACCATGGCCTCTTGAGACTGTGCTTGCCCCAGTTTATTGTGTTTATTAATCATATAACATATATTTTACAATTCTTGAGACATTTATTGAGCACTAAACGTGTGCTTGGAATTGTGCTCTAAGGTGAGGATAGAAATGTGTGGGGAGCCATATTCTTGCTCTCTGAGAGCTTCCAGTCTAGTGGGTAAGTTTCCCTGGAGCAGGTGGACCTCCCAGATGACTGTAGTATAGGTGGGCCATTTGGGGCATGGAAGAGTAGGCATTGCCCTATAGAGGAATGTAGCTCAGAGAGTGCAGAGCACAAGTTGTGTGGGCTCATTGGTGCTGGAGTACAGACTTCCATGGCAGGCTGGTAGCAGATGGCAAATGGACATTGGAGATGCTTGTAGCCTGGGGACTTGGCCTTGATTTTGTAAGAAATGAAGACCCAACTCAAATGATCGCCCTAGCCATTCACTGTGGTGGTGGCAGGGAGCTGGCAAGTCAGTGGGACTGGTAAGATTGGTGCAATAGACCAGGATGTAACCCAGCCAAAAGTTGGAGATTGCTAAATAGGAGCCCCCTGACTCTTAAGGCTTTGAGGAATTGGAGATGGAGAAGGGCCTAATTAATTTTCTGAATTAGCAAGGAGGAAATTGACAGTATTTCCAATTTTCTTGCTTTTTCCTGTTCTGACCTCTCTAAAAAGAA